>JACEGR010005364.1:0-74216 GCA_014170235.1 Listronotus bonariensis
TATATATTATATATATATATATATATATATATATATATATATATATATATATATATATATATATATATATATATATATATATATATAAAAAGCGCATCTGAGCTATATATACCTATATATATGTGGTATATTTCGTATCTATATATAGCTAGTATAAAGTGAGAGATATTTAAAGCATTTAGCTTTGACTTAAATGTGTAACTTCGTAGCCTGCGCAATTTATTGCAATGAAAATAAATGGGAAATTCCATTTAACATAATTAACACAATGAAAAAATACGTGTAGCACAAAACAGTGAAGCCTGGCAACGGTGCCGATATAACTATTGAATTCTTCATATCCGATACCTTTCAGATCCAATGTTGGTAAATGTAGCTTTAGCGGTTTTAAAGATATTTAAAAGTTGCTGTACTTTTTACTAACCCAGTATGTTATAAAAATATAAAATACCTTGTTTATTTATCTATCTTTATTTAGTATGTAAATGGCGATAAACTTAATTTTTTTACTATGATTATTTATTACTTTAGCATTTAAGTTAATTTTTTAAAATGGTTTATATATTTTTATAAATCTATATCTATCTAGGATATGCAAATATGTGATTTATTTTAAAAAGTATAAGAAATATATGTACGTTCCTTAAAAACTTAAGGTTTTCCCCCATTTTTTAGGATTTATTTATTAGATCCTGATTTGGTTTTAAAAAATCACCTTGAAAGTGTACTCTATCAATTAGAAAAAGAAGATTTAAAATTGGTTTACAATTGACAAAGTAATAGGTAAACATACTAGAATATAAAAAAAAACATATATACACGTTGAATCAGATGAAAATATAAAAGTCAGTAAAGCAACAACAAAGAAAGGCCGGTGGGTCAAGTGTTACACCCGTAAGAGCGTCTCTTTTCCACGCATTGCTGGTGTACCTTTTTATTTAGCTGTAGTTGTATACAATCAAACCTTCTCCTTTTTTCGAAGTTGGATAAAAGATTCGCTTTTACGAGTACTGTGAAACTTTGGTCGATGTCCAACTTTTAAAAATTATTAAAAACAGATATATAAAATGTATGTAATTAATTATAAAACTGCATTTAATTTGAATATCCCTGTATTCCTAATTGCAACTGAATAATTCTCAGAATACCTCTTATTATTATATAATGAGAAAACCAAAAATGTTCCATTGAGTTTTTACGACTGTATTTTACCACGCATTTTCGAAACCCCATTGCTCTAAATTAAATAATGGCTTCAGTGACTACATTTTGCTTATCTATATGACCCAGCTGGATTTCTTTTGTTACAATGTTTAGCGTTATGAAAGCTGACTTTTGTTTAACCGTAATCGGTATAAATGATGAATTAAAAACAATGTTTTTCTTTTGTTTTAATATTTTATATTTCTTTTATTTTTTTTGTTCATTTATGTTTTACATTACACAAAATTTCCCTTATAAGGGATTTTATCTGATGTGTTTCTTTGATTTTAATAAACTGGGACAGAAATGTTACAAATGCTGGTAAATTTCTATTTAATATTTTTGTATGTACAGACTGCCCACGGATAAAGTTTTTTTTATTTTACCACCCTTTCGGGGTCATCCCACCCAGGTTTCGACTGTCGCCCCCCTAGGTGGTGCACTGCAGCCTTAAGGCTTATTGTGCCCTGACCCCTACTCCTTCTCATTCACACACCATTCATTCCATAACTTGGATGGCTGATGCTCGGTCGTTTACGCCCGGGCTGAACACCGCATGCACACTCACTCATCCAAGTTATGGTCGCGCTCCTCGCTGCTTTACTCCGGTGATCGACAAGGCCGACCCACCGAAGCAAGCCACAAGCGCGGCACGGATGGAGTTTACAAGAGCACAAATGGTCCAAACCTTTTTTTCCAAGCAAAGTCATTCTGTATAAAAATTTTGCATGTAAAAAAATATGATTCACGAAGGAAAACATGTTAATTTTGTTTACAGTGTTCGCAAAAACTTAAAAAACATTATTTTTCTCCGAAAATAAACTACTTTAATTTTTAAGCAAAATTTCAATAAGAAAAATTATTTAGGATAAAGTTTGTAATCAATACAAATAGTATAGCAATATTCTATTAAATTCCATAATTTTGCAAAAACGATTGATCACATGCGTTTACAGTTAAAAAATTGTGTTGTGTAGGACGTCGGAGAAAGCCGATGTTTAAAAAAGTAAATTATAAGAGTTTTTATGGACTTTTAATAAATAAAGTTAAAATAATTAATTTTTGATAACTCCAAAATCAATTTTATTAATTTTTTTAATACCCTTTTACAATAATAAAGTCATTTAAACTGCTATTCTAAATAAATATTCTGAATAATATTTTCTTTAGAATGTAAAATTGGGGTAGTTTAATTTTAAAAAAAGTCAGTAACGGTAACTCAAAGACAAAACGTTGCACCTTAAATTTAGTGACATTATTTTATAGAAGAGAAAAGGTGGCAATGTTAATGTGTCGTTTGTTTTAAAATATTTTTCAAATAAACCGAGAAAATAAAAATAAAAACTGTCTCGCAAAATTTTGTTTTTTTTTTTCGGATAATCTCGGAACAGCTAAAACTGTTTAAACTTTTTAAACGGAATAAAGGCCCTGATAAACCATTAGGCTAATTGGGCAATGTGACCTTTTTTTGCTGTTCCAAAAATTCAGAAAGTTTTGGGTAAGAAAATAAGATTTTTTTTGCTCTTCAGGAAAGGTTTTTGCTAATAAAATATCAGTTTTTTTAAGTATATAGATTTTTTTTTTGCTGCTGCTGCCCGAAGAGCGCTTCCTATATGATAAGCCTAGCACGGTCAGAACTCCTAACCAGTCGCTGATTGTTAAGCATAAAAATGCGCAACTTGCCCCGATTTAACCAACCCTGTATATCTTACCGATCGCGAGATCCAAATGGTGTTCGTCGAATTTAGCAACACCCTGTAGCGAACGTTTTTATTTAAAATAAGAAAGTTGATATTCTAGTAGGAGCGCCACGATGCTAAATGGGGATTTACTCTAGCGTCATAGAGGCCTATTGGGTTGCAAAGATTAAATGATAAAGAAAAAATGTTATATATTGTATACCTTTTCATCGGTGGGGGAAACGACTAAAGATTTTTAAATTATGTTAAAAAGTATCTGTTATTATTTCGGCTTTTATGGAAATCGTTCGGATAGTATCGGATTATCATATAATTTTCGTTATCCTTAAATTTTTATTTTGGGATCAAAAATAGCTCCTCTCGAGAATGTCCATACCGTTTTTATTTTAAAAACTTTGTAGCCCTTTTCTTCTTTTTAAGTCACTCTTAAATTGTCGTGATTAGTGGAATATACACTGTTAAGCATTTAATTAACTTACTTCATCTTAATCTGATGAGCTTAAAAATTTCTGATGAATATATTTTGTTTTTAAAAATCGGCCGCACTGTAGTAAATCCTGAAATCCTCTTTTGGCCCCTCTACCATCAACTTCCGTTATTACCAAAAGTGGTAGGATTATCAAAATATTGTTACAGACTTTCAAAAAATATGTTTAGGTTAGAGAATTTAAGAGAGTTAGATCATTTAATTTAGTTTCTTAATTTATTTGAATAATTTACCTTAATTCTTCCAAGTTCTTTCATCACTTTCGAAGGTTTCCGGAAAACGTCCGAATTATCCATTAAGAACTTTTATGCCATCTTGTATTATGGAATTTTTGCGATATTTCTCAAAATTCAAGATCATTCTTTACACTTCCACCATACTATAAAAGGGCGAAGGGAAACCTCCGATGGATTAGTATAGATTCGACTTTTTGGTAATTTTCACGAAACCTGCGGCCAACTCCGATTTTGACTTGAAATTGGGTATGCAGGGCTTTTTGGGGCGCTGATCACGAATCTGAAATATTTTTTTGGCGGAAACGTTTTCGTTCCTGAGATACTCGCCATCAGACTTGAAATTTAAACTAATCCTATTTTTACAATATTCCCCCTTCTTTTGCACACAATTCTTGATTTAAAGCAAAAGTGGCACACAATATTTGATTTTCACCTTTTAAAACCCCGTTTTTTTACGTATTTTACATTATTTTTGCATTAAATTGCATAGCTATACTTTCACTTATTTTAATCCCAGTGTGCCATGATGTCCTATGTGTATGTATAGTTGCCGCATTATCAAAGAAAAGCCACGCAATTTAACAGAAAAATAATGTAAAAGCTGTAGAAAAACGGGGTTTTAAAGTGAAAATCAAATATTGATTGACCTTTAGCTTTAAATCAAGAGTGCGTCACAAGAAGAGGGAGAATATGAAAATAAGCTTAATTCAAATATGAACTTTGATGATGAATATCTCGAGAACGAAACGTTTCCGCCAAAAATCTTTCAGACTCGTGATCAGCGCACCAAACCCCCGTATACCAAATTTCGTTAAAATCGGAGTTGCCGCAGGTTTCTAGAAAATTACCGACTTTTGTGGTGTAAACTCTCGAGACATTGACAAGTAAAGATTTTGTCGTTGTAACCATAGTTACGTTGGATTGTTAATAAAGATATAAAAACGAAAGTACGTGTTTTTATAAGAGGGCTTTTGAACAATATTTTAGTCGTATGTCCCACACTGATTTTATAATGTATTCAAATTTTCAAAATTTTCCAGGAGTTTTTCGAGAAATCAAAAGCATTTCCCGATGGGACACCTTGTATGTTTAAAGCCAAAAAAAAAAAAATTTAAATGCATTTTTAAAATATTTAATTTTAAAACACCCTTAACTGATAAAAGATCTGCTCTGTTGCTTACTTTGTAAAAAAGATATTTAAATTTTTATGCACATTTATGAATTGACATTCAAATTGAATGCAGGATGTATGAACATCGATTTCTTTTACAAGCGACTGCTGTAAATTTAAATATGAAGTTTTTCTGTTATGTTGACAAAATGTCATGGAACCGCAGAGTCAAATATTTACCCTAGGAATATATTAAAATTTTGAGTTTACTTTTGTACCTAAAGATGGCAATTTAAAAAAAATAAGCTGGTGGTGTCAAATAAAAACAATGACTTTTTTTTTGATAAAGGTCATATTTAAAAGAAGTAGGCAATATATATATTTTAAATACTTTTTAATTATTTTATCCTAGAGCGGCTTTTACAATGTCGTGGTAGCAAACTCTGAGCTAAATTAATTTGTGGTTGGAATAATTTGCGGGCTGATAACGCCGTGTGCTATTTAAAATAGCGAATAGATTTGCCATGCGCACAATATTTTTCTTTGTTTATGATTTAATGTTATATTATTTATTTCGACAAGTTCTACAAATATTTGGGTAATAAAGCCACAGAGTAAAGTTAAACTACTAATCTTTAATAAAGCCTTGCTTTTTTATTTTGGGATAAATCTCGCAGGTGAAACAGAAACAAAAAGGTTAAGATTCTTGGTCGACAATGACCTGGCTTTACTGAGAGAATGTCTTAATCAAAATTCATCTGGAAAAGTGGAAAAATATACAGTAAAATGTTTTTGAAATAACGGGAAAAACTTTAGTATTCGCACATTAAAGGATCATTTGTTTTTATTTTGTAAATTCGCAGACAGGCGTAATTAACCGTTCGTCATACGGCGTCTTCCATATCTCTAAAAATAAACACTAAATACCGTATGCGGTATTTAAATACCGCCTTACGTAAATAACGAACGTAGGCGGTAACCAAAGTACCCATATCTCTCTATTATCCTATTTTTTTAAAAGGTACGGCGTAAATCTAGGAATATTAGGCCATTCTAGAGATCCAAATCATTATTGTAAATATTTAATGTTTTATAGAAAATTGCAATAATTCTTATTTATAATTTAATTTATTGTTTGGAATTAATATGTGTTAAATAAGAAAACAAAATCTCTAATACAAATAAAATAAAAATTATTAGATTTAAATTATAAAGAAAAAAACAATAAAACATATTTTTATTTTTATTAATCTAACAAAATATACAAGGTGTCCAGAAACTTAGCCGACAAACTTGAGGGGTAATTTTATATTAAAAATTAGAAAAAAGACTTTATTTGTACGTATGTCCTAAGCGCCTTACTTTTTTTAACTACAGGGTGTGGAAATTTAAAAAAATATATTATAATTTTTGTACCAGTATAAATATTTTTAAAAAATTTGGAAGACGTCTCTCACCATCAACAGACATTTTTTACATAAAACAAAACAATATTTTTATTAGTGACATCCATGCGGGTTTCAAGGTAAATATTTTTAATAAAAAAATGGCACGCAACTGCATTTTTCCAAAATATTTGTTTTAAATTTCAAATTTATTTAAAACTAATTTAATGCTTTGAGTTGTGTGTGTTAGGAGATTTGATAACACGGGGCTTAAAAACTTGTCAAAAAATTATTTAAAAAAATATTTTTTTACGGGATGCTTTTACTTTAAAAAACAAACATAGTTCAATCCTTCAAAGCCCATCAAATTCGTACAATTATTCTTTTGACGAAATTTTCTCTATTTTTAAGGATTACTTTGGGTAAAAAAATATATATTTTTTACTAAAAAAAAATATTTTCGGTAAAGTTACCCCTTGTTTCAATTTTTCAAAATAATAGGTAAACTTATAAAATTTGAGATATGGAAAAAAATAGACCTTCGATGGCAGCAGGTTCCACATTTTAAAAACTCCAGTGATAAAAGAACGAACAAAGTCGGAAGTCTAGGTTTTGTCCGTGTATGATGCATGTGTGCGGCACCGCAAGTTTCTCTGTAGGGGAGGGAATATTTACGCCATTTCCCAGACATTAAAACCCAAAACCAAAGTCTTTTAATTAGAGAGAAAAAAATAGTTTTTAGCTCAAAAAGAAATGCAATCTTCTTTAAAACCTCCGTGGCAATAGATATATTTTAGTGGTACCTAATAAGTAAGATATTAAGTAGTTACCCACTAAATATGTATAAAATACCTATAATCAAAACAAAAAAAAACATACGAAATTACTCATTAAATAATGTTACATTAAACATTATTACTTATAAACGTTTCCCGGATGTTTTCGCAAATATTATATAAACATTTTTGACAATGCATTATAAATGCTATTTAAATATAACTAAAATGTTGTTTGCTATTCTTTTTTAAATATTTTGCAGATTCTTTAACGTTGCTGTTACACAAGTAATCTACATAAAGTTAAATCATTGTCACTATAGTTTTTCATTCAGTTAGAAACAATCAACAATTTATGCAAAGCTACATTAACTGACAATAAATATTTAACCTAATAATATTAAAAAATCTTAGAAATGGTTTAAAACCATTTCTGTAATAATAATGCCTAATTTTAATACTTTTTTCAATACTTTTTTAAAGAAGAAGAAACCAAATACTGGATTTATCTAATATAATAAATAAATATTTTAGGTTTGTCAGTGCCCTTTTCTTTCTTTGCCAGATATTACAAATTCCCTTTGGACCTTTGGAAAATATCTTTGCGTTGTTACGTCAAAGAATTTTCTTAAATAATTGAAATGGAGTGTAAGCCAGACTTGAGCAGGATAATGAATTGGAAACCTCAAAAATACTTTTAAAATTTAAATGTATTTATTTTGGTAAGTTACATTAAAAAAATATATTTGAACAAAAATATGTTTTATGAGGTGTTTTAGAAGTTCCATAAAAACCAAAATAAAAAATATCAAAATAAAGGTATACCGCAATGAACACATCTAAGTTTAGATTTTTTTGTATTTAAGAATAATCAAAAAATAAAATTATAGAGTTGCAGATCAATGATCTAATAATTGTAAGTGCCAAAAGTCAAAGAAATATACAAAAATCTAATGATCGACATACGGATGGTCTTAACGGACTTTGTTTGCAATTTCTAGGGTGAAATTGACACTGGTATTTCATGGTAATATATTGGAGCTGCCACATATAACATATTATAGGCCAGAAAAAAATATGTTTCGGCATTAGATTTGCTACTTTTTGTATTTATAGGAATAAAAAATTGCGGATGATTATTAAATTTTAAAAAAGGTTTACTTGGGTGCAATGATAAGAGATTTTTGTGGTTTAGATTTTTTTATTAAATGTAGTTAGGGACACTTTATGTCTATGGTTATTATTAGAAAATAAATAGCTAAGGCTAAGCTTAAGAAAATACAAATACTGGCTAAAACATGTAATGTATATATCTTACATTATAGCGTACAAACGCCCGTCACACGTAACTTTTGCTTCGCGCAATCTTCGGGCTCCAACAGTTAATATACAGACTGTCCACGGATTGGGTTTACAAAAGAGTAAATGGAACAAAAATTTATAAAAAAAAATTGTCATCATAAAAATTCTTGCTTGTATCAAAAATTGATTTAATAGGAGAAAATATTGATAAAGTCTATGGTAGCATTTTGTACAGACCTTTTAAAGACAGTCTGTATATTATTCGGACGTTATTGTCCGACAATGAAAGTGACGCGTTTGCCCAGTCCGACAACCAAAACATGTCACTTTTGAGCCTTATGGTTCCTCGACTGTATCACTTATCATTTTTGGCAAAATGTTTAAAAATTTTAATGTAAAACGTTGCATTAAACTTGGGAGATTTGCAAAAACTTGAAAAACATGTTTTTTTTCAAAAGTAAACTGCTTTTATATTTTATTTTAAAGTAAAATGTCATTTGAAAATGTATTTAGAATAGCATTTTAAACGACTTTATTTATTTAACAAGTATTAAAACTTTTCATAAAACTAATACATATATTTTTTTTTTAATCAGTGTAAAAATCACCCTCGTATATTTATTCGAAATAACTCTTCTAATTTTATTTTACTGCTAACTAATTACTAGATGCATACTTACCTTCAAATGAAAATATCCACTACAGGTTGAAATTAAGTCGTAATTTTTAATGGCAAAATGGCGAATGATGGTTTTTGGGATCAAAACGTCGCATGATTGTAAAGTATTTATATCGTTGCATTAAGAATTAAAATTCGACTTTAATAAGTTCAAAACCAAATAATCCGCCCATTAAAAATAAACAAAGTTGATGATAGAGGCTCAAAGGCGTAGCGTCGAATCTGAAATTGAATGACATTATTTTATAAAACAAAAAAAATGGCACAATAATGGGTCGTTGGTTTAAAAGTATATAAAAGTAAGTAGAAACAAAAATTTTTTGGAAAATTTTGTTTTTTTCGGATTACTTTCGGAACGACTGCAAATTTATAGATTTTTAAAACGAAATATTGTTAAGCATAAAATTACGCAACTTTGCCTTACTTTAACCAACCCTTTATCTCCTACCGTTCCCAAGATCCTAATGGTGCCCGTTAAATTTGTAATACCCTGTATAGCGCAACGTCTAAGAGACGCCACGTTAATAGTAGCGTTACAAAATTAAACGTTAGTGGTTAAGGCTTAAACTAAAACTTATTTTATAAAATGATTTTTATTCAATTCTTCCTTAATTGAACAAAAGCAAGTTTTAAAATTAAGTATCATTGTTTGTCACTTTTATTCTTCTGCTACGCTCAAAGTTTCTCTGCTTGAATATTTGCTTAAGAACTTATTCATTAGTGCAAAAGAAAAAGTATACACTATTCTTTTAGCAGCTGCTATTAAAAATAATACACATTTTTAAAATTTAAATTTTTGCTGCTCTCATAATTAAAGAATAATTAAAGAAAAAAAAAAGAAGAAAGACAATAAAGAACTATTGTGTTTTAGGCACGTTTTTTGTCATAGGAAAAGAACGTGTTGCTGAAGGTTGTAATAAAAGTACCATGTTTGTTTTTATACCTTTTTAAAAGTAAAATACAAATAAACACATTTTATATTATTCAGTTACCGGCAAAAGTTCGCAATATACAGGGTTATTTTGTAGTTAATGTTTCCCTCTTAACACTATACAGGGTGGTCCATTAAGTGGGCAACAAATGGTAAACATTTTTTTGCAATTTGTCAGAAAATGTTAGAGTAGTTAGTTTTATTATTAGGTTAATGGTATACAGGGTAGGTAAAAAAATGCCCAAGAGTAAAGTGCTATTTAAAAAAAAATATAAGAAAATGTCTTAAAGATAGGTTATTTAGAATTAAAATTTATGTTTTAATACAAAGTTATGGCCTCCCATTCGACTTTTTAATTTATTTAATTAATTTTTTTAATTTTGATATACCTGTTCTACACTTTTATTTGAACTTAAAACAACATTTTTGTACGGTAAATAGGGAATTAGTACACACACCTAATTATTTAAAATTTGTTTTCCTTATCTAAAAACATATTTGCAAAACTGTAGGGCCTTGTTAAATATATTTGCAATAAACTTAAAGTTAGCTGCTAGAAAAAAATATATATAAATATAGTTAAATTTTTAAAAATTTAATTTAATTTATTTCAATTTGTTTAAAAGTATAATAGCTACAACTGCTTTAAAAAAATATATTAAATCAGAATAATAAAACAATTTGTCATACAAGGTTAATTTAAAGTAAAAAAAAATAATAGAAGGCCATGACTTGGTTAACGTATAGCTTTAAATTTTAAATAACTTCTCCATTAAAGTTTCTTCCGTATTTTTATAAATAAGGGTACTTAACTCTTAAGCAGTTTTTAGTTTTTTTTTGCCTAAATCCTTTATCTATTAATAAAACTAACTATTGGTAATTCAGTTTGGGACCATGCACCAACTTTTATGAAGAATACATTTTTCTTTGAAGAATAATTTTTCCAACAAATTGCAAATATAAATGTGTTCCATTTGTTGCACACTTTGTGGACTACACTGTATGAAATGTAAAGAAATAAAAACATTTTTCAATTAAAAATATTTTGGAAAATGCTTTGTTTCCTATAAAACTTTAATGAAAAAATGTCCTTTTTGTTATAACTTTCCTACTACTCCAGATATTTTCACAAAAAAAAATGACCACTGGCATTCGAATATGATTTGTACTACTTTTTTTCAAAAAGATGCTTTTCTTCTAAATTAATTTTATTTTTAAAATACTTATTTACTTTAAAGTTAATTTGGTCCCTTATTATTTTTGCGTACAATGTACTGTTTGTTAAAAAAGCCATTTTAATGCATGGCAAAATCACTACAATTTGATACGATTTTTCAAATGTTAAATTCGTTTTTGTCTAATTTTTATTAAAGTAGGGTTAAATGAGGGGCGGCTGGTGCATAAGAGCTGCAGTGCTGCAGAACCACCAGAATTTTTAAGCTGCTTGGTACTTTTTCATAACATTCAATTTATCATTTCACAATTAAAATATTAAATATCCATTAAAACAAAACTAAAATAACCAGTTTCCGGCTGAGAACTCTAGTATAGTAGGCACACGCATCTTTACCCAGTGACGACGCATCAGAGATTACTGCGCAGTGGACCATCTTAAATAATTTTCAGTCTCTCGCGACGTTATTACATTGACTAAACTGAGCGACTCTTTTCGGTGCGCCGCACGATTGTTTTAATCTCCTCTATACCGAATGCACTTATCATTGTGCAAAATTCGGCTGCTAAAATACGTAAATTTTGGTTATTATTGTGCGGCATCGCGGTAGCACATTACAGGTTATTTAGACATTTTTATATCGCGCGTGTCGAAGTCGACAAGTTTATATTTTTTATTCGTATTTAATTGTGTGTTTAGTGTTTACAGACAATGGATGTGGTGCATAATTTAGTGAACGTTAAACGATTTTTTAAATATTCATATGAAGAGAAACTTGAACTAAAAACTAGTGGTAGACCTTTACCGGACATCGTGATTGAAGTAACCTGTGTTAGCAGAGGAAAAACTTATTCGCGTCATTTCAATAAAAATATTTATTCCCACAATGACTGAATTTGTGGATGTAATAGGAAAAATGCCCTTTTTGCTTTCCATGTGTACTTTTGCAGGCGAAAAGGGTAGTTTACCACTTTTAAAATTTTTAATACAAAATAATTTAGAAAGCACTTTCAAAGAGACAAACAATGTGCCGCGAATATATTATTCCATTTATTTGAGTAATTTAATTGCAGAACACCTATAATATTTTGCCACGAGCCGCCACTTGGTTAAGTACTTACATTATGTATACTTTAAATATACATTATTAGGTGTTGACTTTATTTTAATACACAAGACAAAAACCAATTTTACATACGAAACACCGTATCAGATTTTGCCAAGCATCAAAATAGAGGGATGAAATTAAACTTTTGTGTTTTTTTTGTGTGCAAATCTTTAATAAAATCTAAGATGCGTAGCAGAGCGCTTTCGGAAAATCCATCATCAGTGCTACTTGTCAAGCAGGAGTCACAGCTCTGGAGTGTGTAAACAAGTCACACAATTTAAAATATTTGTTTCACATTACACATAAAACAAACAACATATTACAATATGGTAAAATTAACATTCCTTAACGGGAGTAAAAATTTAAAACATTTTTGAGAGCACAGCCTTATGCACCTCGACCATTTTGTTGCAACAAACTTATATATAATTGTATAATATATATAAATTATAAAAAATAAAATATTACAAAACAAAAATGATAAAAAGAGTTTATAAAAATATATATATTTTTTAACCTGGACAAAATAAGGTGATTTAATTTAGAGCGACTTAGATCATCTCCGTGCAGCTCGGGGTTGTGTGTGTAGGTCTAGAGTAGCTCGGTATAGCTCCACAGTAGCTTATTAAATTTAAGGTAAACTAAATTCTCGTATACTTAATTAAAGTAAAACCGTCAATAAGCGCGATTAGTTAAATAAACTGTTTTTAATGCTATCATACAAAGTAATGGTGGGTTAATAAACATTATTTAGCATTTATCATTTAACATTTTACATTTAACATTTAAGGTTTAATATTTAGTAATTTAGACACTGTCCATTAAAATTTTAAAAATAGATATTTGGTCATGCGCATTGTAGTAATTTCTCTTTAAGATCCTTTTCGAGTTTAGGCCAAACACGTTAAAGAAGTTTATTGTACGTACTTAAAAAAATGTTTATGGTCCTTTTTCTTTATTATTTGCACAAAAAGAGGATACTGAAAGAGTCGTTGAATATTAATTTAAGTTATTCTTTAGGTTTATCTTTTACAAAGTGGCTGAAGGGGCAGATTTATTACGTAGATTTGATGTTTACTAAATAGTGCGGATCAAAACAAGAATAAAACCAAAATTATCAAATTATGACAGTACAGAAAACATTCTGAAATGCGCAGTCCATTTTTCATTCACCATTTAATTTAAGGAGATAAAAGTTCCTTCTCAACTCTTAAATGATAAATGTTAAATCCTAAATGTTAAATGTGTTTTATGAACGTCTACATGAATCCCATAAGCCGAACTTTTATTAAATACTAAATGTTTATTATAAACCCATCATTAAACCTAAATTTGTAGGAGTAAAGTTCGATTGCTCTTAAAAACACAGCTACGTCATTGTCTGATATCAGCTCACTATTCGGTCTCCACCTACTTCAACTGGCCTCAAGTCTAATGGCGTAGTTAATTATTATATTATTGAAATTAAAAATACTGTTGGTATTTATGGCGACATATCGCCAATAATATCAAGCCGAAAAAGATTTTTTTTACCTGTACGTAACATTAATAATGATAATATTTTGTAACCGTCCCCCTCCCCATTTATTTTCTTTATATTAAAACAATTATTTACAGAAAAAAATAACTTTGGAATATGCATTATTATTATATTTTAAAGGTAAATTACCAGATAAAAATTTTTAGGTTTTGCTGAGCGCCATCCAGAAAAAAGTTAAATAGAAATGGGGGTATAGTATAACCCTAGCATATAAAGTCAATATTTTTACCTACGACAAAATAGCGGTACTTTAAAAATTACCCAAAAACCTGATTTGTATGGTTACATTTCCGAGGTCCGAGGAGACAATACGTCTTTTATCTAAGGTAACTATTTATTACTTACACTTATACTATGTCAGATGAGGTTAACATATGCACATCTAAATCAAAGTCTGATTCTAAGTCTGATTCCGCTTCTTTTTCTGATAATGATCCCGTAATTCCGTATCTTAGTGCATCCATTGTAACGTCAAGAAAGTGTTCTTTCTTAATTTGGAGGTCCTCATATTTTTTAACATGGTTACATATTTTCTTTCATTCATCCACACCGACAGCCTAAAATTTTTGATCAGAGCCCAATTTTTTTCTATTGGCTTTAGTTCCAAGTGATATGGAGGTAAACTGAGTACGCTGTGTCCGCGCTGTTCCATAGTAACATCAAGTAAATATTTAGGGGAAAGCAAAATTTATTTTTTTACATTTTTACATACAATTCTGCTTTTGTTCACTTTTCATTAAATTCGATATTATTTTCACTGGGTCATTTTACCATATCGGCCTTTGGGTTACCAGAGGTTAATTTTTTTTAACAGTAACATTATGATAAAAAGCGTTATCAACAACAAGCACCGATCTTTCCGGATTAAGAATAAGCTGCGTTTCAACCCATTTCATAAAATTGCCATGATTTATTTCATTATGGTTGTCTCCGCTTTTTGATCCTTAAAATATATATGGTTGTTTAATAATTTTCTTTTTAATTAAAAAGTGCAAGTTAAAAAATGAAAAAAAAACACATATTATATAATAAAATACCTTATTAAAAAATTTATAAAGCATTAGGAACGAAGCCCCGTTCTCCGCCAGCATATACATGTACAATTATTAGGCGTTGCCCGTTTTATATGGGCTTTTTAAGCTCCTTATCATAATTGTCATCTGACCGTCCTTTTGACATTGTGTGGCTTAAGTGTATGTACCATCGCGTTCAAAAAAACTCAGACACTCAAAATATTATATGCTACTAGCTCCTGACTATTATAATTTTTTTTTGACTGACAACGTAATACCTGTTAAGTTTGGATAGTTTTATTATTGGGATATAGACAATTCAGGTAATTTATACCAGCTAGGTTTATTTATTACAGAATTAAATTACTTAATTATACAAGTGTAGGAAATCAAGCAAAACAAGCTTGTGTGTGTTTTTTTTTAAACGCGATCCATCGCTTTCAAAAAATACACAAACGCAAAAAATTAAATAAGGTTTTTTATTTAAATTAAATAAATCAAATAATTATTACATTATTTAAACAACAACAGGTTATACTCTTAAAAATAGAAACTATATTAATATTTTGTAATAGAGCCATTATTTTCTAATACACTCCGCAAACGTCGGGGCATACTAAACACTAGATTTTGTGTAAGCTGGTTATCAATATGATCCCAAGCTTGCATAATTTTTTGCTGGAGCTCTTCTTGATTTCTTGGTCGAAAATCATGTTGGTGAATTATTTTTAACATAAGCCCCCACACATTTTCGATCGGGTTGAGATCAGGGCTCTTTGGAGGGAACGGCAGCACATTAATATTATTTTCGTCAAGGAATGCATTAATAATTCGGGCCTGATGGACTGGCGAGTTGTCATGCTGAAAAGTAAAATCATCCCCATATACAGCTTCCACCGATGGTAGCATAACTTGCTCTAATATATCCCTATAAACGGGCGCAGTAAAACGTCCTGGAATAACTCTTAAAACCCCTGGTCCTCTGGCACTAATCCATGCCCAAACATTAACCGAAAACCTACCGCTTCTTGCAACCTTTCTAGTATATTGACTATTATATCTCGTTCCAGTGGGTCTATATACTCTAATTTTTCCATTATGACACGACTGGAAAGTTTTCTCATCAGAAAAATAACTTTTGGCCACAGATTATCTGCATTTAGAAACTCCCTGGCAAACCGCATTCGTCTAATTTTATTTTCTTCCGTCAAAAAATTTTATTTGCTGCGGACCTATTCCTTATAATTTGGGAATTCCGAATTCTCCTTCTAGCGGTTTGAATGGATGCCGGAAAGTTAGCGACTTCTTTGGCTTGGAGAGCGGTGTGAAATGGATTGGCCTGTAAATATTGTATTAAACCGGCATCTTGCTCCGCATTTGAGCTTTTTTTCCGGCCTGAGCCTGGGTTTCTTCTCATATCGCCAAAATTATTGATTTTTTTCTTTGCAAGTAGAACGGTGTTCTTGTCTACGCCAATCTCATTGGCTATATTCCTTATTGCAACTCCTTCAATAACTCTTGTATGTAGTATTACTTTTTGTTGCTGGTTTAGACGAGGCATAATATCAGCAGATGCCAAAACTGAATATTTTTTTTGACTGACAACCTATACTGACAACTAAGTACCTATTAATTTTTGATAGTTTCATTATTATTATAATATAGAAAATCAGGTAATTCATAAAAGTCCGGGAGATCAAACCAAATAAGCTTGTCTGAGTTTTTTTTGAACGCGATGGTACGTTTTATCGATATAAACGATGTTTCTATTTTCAGCCCGATATTTCATCATTTGTTTTAGAAAATTGATCCTCTTAAGGTGAATGTCACATTTTTCCATAAAAGTTTTGTTTATCCGTTGTCTTCTTTTATCTCAAAAGATATATTTATTAAATTTTTACAATAATATATAACCTATTAACTATGTAATTCTCTTTACTTATAGAGTTAAAAAAGTTATAAATATTTACCTGAAGCCCATCCGTTTCAATAGCTTGTTTAACAAAATTAATTTCCATTAAAATCTAACTGTTTGTCTTCTATTTTTAAGGAATACCTAAACGTTTAAAATGATCCATGTATAGAAAAAAACAGAGAATTGTGGAGTTGTAAAAAAAAGTTACTAACACAATATTATCTTTTACTCACAACGAAGTGTTAGTATTTTTTCTTAAGAACATAAAAATTATAAATAACAGTTCTTATCTCTTCAAATCAGTCCTGGGGTAATTTTGTCCAAAATAGGCATTTTTCTCTGACGCTTATTGTGAGGAGAAGAGAAAGACGTAAAACGCGAGTATAGCTCTTTTCTACTTTTGGTGATGTGTTTTGGTAGGTACTCAGACCAATTTCTGTTGCAGCTAATACACTTTTTCTATAAAATTTAAAATTTTTATATTTAATAGATACTATAAAGACCAGTAAAAAACCAAAGTAAGTAACTGATAATTTTCGACTAACTTTTGTTGCCCATTTTACTGTGCTATGATAAACCCTTTAAGTACTGTTCTAAGAGTATTTCAAAAACTAAAATAAATAGCTGTCAAATTAAAGTATATATATATATATATATATATATATATATATTGTACATCCCTGACTATCAATTGCTTTACTTTGTAAAACATGTTTACTATTTAAAAAATAAAAACACTTGAACAAAACAAATACAGACTCTTACTAAGACACCTCCAAATTGCGGCGATCTTCTAAGCAAAAATATATGTTTTTAAAGTCGTTAAAATTTAGTAATAAAAATCATAAAAACTCAAACAAAAGCAGCAACTTCCTTTATTTCCTCGCTTGTACACAACTAATTTTGCAATTCGCAGCTCTTGGCCGAACCTTGGTAATAGCAGTTTTTTAATTCGCGGCTTACTAAACGTTTCTGACAAAGGTGTCAAGTTTACTTTGACTCCAAAATTTTATTACGCAGTTTGTCGGCGCCTTTTTGCGCTGATATTAGACATTGCTGCGCGGTATGATAAACGCTTTTTTTTAACGAGTGGTGATACCTATTTTGTTTTTATGATTTCTTTTATTTAATTTAAAAAACTTTCCAACGTCTATGTCATAAATTAGCGACAGGGTACCGTTGCCATAGAAATAAATCCGTTGCTAAAGGTGGGTGGAGCTTGACAGCCATTCTTCCATGTTCTCACTGAGTAACATGTTACGATAACTTGTTGCTAATACCTATTTCTATAACTTGTTGCCAAAGCTTTATTGTGGACCAGTCGCAACAATGTTGCGGTAACAAATAATTTGTTAAAAAAACAAATAACGTGTTGTTTTTTTATAAATTTTTAAAAACATGTTAGATAACGTTGTTGATAACAGTGTTAAGTAGCAAGTGGAGACGCGGCTTGCCGTGTCCTCACTTGGTAACATGTTACAAAAACTTATTGCTGATACAATCTATAACTTAATGCCGAAACGTTAATGTGAACCAGTCGCAACATGTTGCCGCAACATTGTCGGGGTAACAAATAATTTGTTAAAAAAAAAATACCTTGTTGCTTTTTCATAAAATCTAAATAACATGTTAGATAACATTGTTGATAACAGTGTTGAGTAGCAAGTGAAGACGCTTTAGAGTTATGACGTCGCGGTATTGTTAGTTCACAGCATTTTACTTCTACTGGTGTTAATTTTTGATTAACCGTATAAAGACAATGTGCGCTTTAATAATAAAGTATTTTTATGTTTAATTAAAAAAGGTAAGAGGTTAAATGGTAATGCCATAGAATTAAATAAGCTTACGTTTTCAGTTTACTCTTGTTCTTCTATTTAATTTTTAATTAAAACTTTTAGGAAAAATACGAAATATTTTTCCCTGCAAATTGTAAAGCATTTGTTTGTAATTGAAAACTAGAAAGAATTGCGAACCTAAGCAGAATAACGCACTGCAAGTAGTGGAACGGGATTTTATTGTTTAAATAGACTTTTTGTAATGAGGACGCTTTTAAGCTTTTGCACGAATAATTAATAAAAAAGTAATGAAAAATCTGTACGTATATAACAGCCTTCTTATTTTAGCAATATTTCTAGCCAATTGTTCATAAATACAAGGTGTATCACGACGAAGTGTGGCGATGGAATTTTTAACCACAAACGAGGGTTCATTATGACTCTTTAGTTATTGCGATTTATATGTTTCTTATCACACATACTAAATTAGATTTTAAATTTTCGATGGTGTGAAAATAGACAGGTCTGTAATAAAGGTATTTATTTTGTTTTTTGAGAAATAATTTTTATTTTATATTTCTAATTTAAAAATAAATTTATATCAGCAGTTTGGTCCTTTAAAGAGGGTAAAATATAAAGATAAGGTAAGATAACAATTTCTTTCCAGCAATAGCGACCTCAGCTCAGATGCTGAATATAATTTAAGCCAGCATAATAAAAATAAATAAAATTAATAATTAGGAAATAAATTTAGACAAAGATGTAAAAGGAAAATAAACTACAGGTAAGAAGAACTGTTTAAGAGCAAAATATTTTTTTATAAAAGAAATCATTAAAAATGGCCCAAACACTTGCAAGCTAGTATGTCCATTTTAAAGAAGTTTGTAATACTTGAAAAACATAAAACATTTAGAAATAAAGCTACTAACGCAAGAAATTAAGAGACAATTAAAAAGTATCCGTATTAACTCTAAAGTAAGAACATGGACTGTAAATAAAGAAAACATAAAATGTTAAGAAGAAAAAAATTAAAATATTAAAAACTGCAAAATATGTCCTTTAAATAATTAAAAAAGGCATCTTACTTTTGTTGAGTATGCAAAATTCCCATTTAAATGGGATGCCCAAGTGATGTATGTAGGTACTGCATAACATAAAAAAATCCAATATAAGCCACTGCACGTTTAATTTTCTTTATTTTTAATATGTTATTTATTTTTGCTGTTTTTTTTAACAATTTTATATTAAAATATACATTTGTTTTGTTTTCTTCTATATTAATAACACTTAATCTATGAATATATCAAAAAATCAAAAAAATATCCTATACATGTTTATGTTTCATAAGACCTATTTTTTTAATTATTTACTTTTTATAATAAACGTTAAAAAGGGTGTCAAATTATCATAATAAAGATATATTTGTTTATTAGCTTGAATTTGCTATATCCTTTAATCATGGATGTCAATTTGACCCCAGATCTGTTCTAGCGATAATACATTTTTGTAGTTACGGGTTAATAAAATGTTAAGTCAATCAAAGTGGTAAAAACGAATTTCTGTTATATTTAAATTTACTTAGTTTTTTTTTAATATTGATTTTACTGACTATTTATTTCTTTAACTTTGTTTAAGTGTATTAATTTTTTTTCAAATATCGTTTTTCTTTTATTTAAATATTGTATTTTAAAATTATACTTAAAGTAACAATTTAAATATTTTTCTATTTTCACGAAAAAAACTTTCTTTGAAATAAAAGACAAACAAGAATCTGTTATCAATGACATTTCGCGGACCCAAATACCATTTGTTTTTATAACAAGAAGTATATCATCTATGCTTCTGGCAATAATTTTTTTGTCTAAATTGGTAGACAATAATACAGTAGTAAAAAAGAATTGCGGACTTCCATTGTCTTTATTAATTTATTCACACAACGTTTTGGCCAGTACTATCTTTGCTCGTTCTCAAGTGTAAACTTAAGTTAGGAGAACGAACAGAGATAATACTGCTCGAAACGTTGTGTAAATAAATTATTAAACACAATGGAAGTCTGCACACAATATATTAAAACTAAATTTTCAAAAACATCCAATGCACGATTTATCTTTACAAACACAACTTATTTTTCTTTTAATTCCTTTAATTATTAAATGCAATTTTAAGAGAATCACCTTAATAAAAAAATATATTTTGGAATTACTAAAAAAACATTAGCATATTTTGATTCCCCACTTTAAAAAATATTTTATTACTATGTTTTCTTTTGTATTAACTAGAATATGAGAAAAAACGAAAATAAAATAAAAACTTTGGCATCCTGTATCTTAAAAACGTATAACTTTTCGACTAAGGTATTTTGGTCAAAAGAATTTGTAGTAGCATTTTTTACTGACATTTTAAAAGGTGTTAACATGCAGTGGCTTTAAATTAATAACACATACAAAATTATTGGGTACTCTAGGAAAAACTATTATTTTAGAGCATAAAAATATATTTCCCTCAGTATTATTTTCTCTTTTTTCTATGTGGCCAGACAGGTTGACGTTACAAGTTGAAAATATTCTGCACTTTCCCACAGGAACTCGTATTGAAAATGAAATAGATAAATAGTAATACGCCCCAAATGAAATTCTAGCTCCGTGACAAGGGTTTAATACCCGTGAGATATTTTTTGGTTTTTACCAAAAAGCCATATGTTTTGTTATGTATAAAGTATTTCTTATTGTCCCATTTTTATTGAAGTTATAAATTTGTGTTGCTCCGTTGACTCATAGTTACTAACCGTAGATGTAGTTAGTTAGGTGTAGAAAATTGTTAGGCATTTTATATTAACATAAAAACACATGTTTAGTACGTTTAATAATTTATTTAAAAAAACATTATAATAATTTTTTTACCAGGTCAAAAAAAATATTGCCATTTTTCTTTATCTGAAGAAATCCCATACTCATTACTTTAACCATAGTTTCTCGTTGAAATACCGCCAGTTAGTCATTTCAGTAAGCTTACGTGTCTTCCCACCGCTGATGTTACACGAGGCGAGGCTTCGACCGACGCATTTAAAGTGTAAACTGGAAAAATGACAAGCCTGCCGCAAAAGCGGTACGAAAATTTTAGCATGCCATGGTTTCTCTTATCCGTAGGTATGTTACTTTATGCTTTAACTTATACCAATATAGGTACAGGCAATAAAGAATAGAAAAAACCACTTGAATAAAAGTTTAATACTTTTTTATTTATTATCTTTTGAGCATAACAAAAAAAAACACTTAATAAAAATAACAAGGTAAATTTTTTTAAATAAAACACCCTGTAAATTATGTCACTATTAAAAACGAATTTAAAGAAACTGTGATGAATTAGCCCTAAGAACTTTGCTAATACACACGTTCTCGTTGTAGGTTCTTCTTAAATAAAAGCCGGATACTTTATGTGATGTATTAGCCCTAAGAACTTTGCTAATACACACTTCTTAAATAAAAGCCGGATACTTTTAAGGGACTTATTTTATTCAGAGGGATCGAAGTACAAACAACACGCAGATACATAGTGAAATTAGCTTAAATACTATTTACAGGAGTAGGGTGGTGATCACAACGCCACCGCAATACCAATATATAAAATATATCACAGAAACTTTACAAAAATACAACATTTAATATATCTATCATTAATAGTTTTCAAAATATAACCACCCAAATTTAAAAAATATCCACGGCGCGGCGGCACTAAGCTGTTCTGTAGATATACTTAATAAAAATAACATTCGGATTTAAATGGTCATAGTCCCAAAACTATGAAAGATAGGTGTATTAAATGCGATATTTTTGTAAAGCTTTTTAAAAGACCTTCTAAATGGTGACATAATATGCAGTGTGTTCTATTTGAAAGAAGTTTTTACTTTTAAAATCTTTTTATGTTCATTGGTTTCTATTGTTATTTTTAATATACAAATCGTTTTTTTATCCTTCTTGGTTAAAGTTAAAAGTGAATAGCAAAATATAAATGAAAACCCTGTACATAACATAACATTAGTAAAAATTAAACAACTGTGTTTCTAAAAAGCTACTTTTTTAAACCTCACTTTAATATATTAGGTACTATCAAGCTTTCAGAAATGTTTTTGAAATGCAGTTTCGTTGTTTGCAATTCATTATTTTTCTAGCTCCGGCTTTTCTGTTGATTTTCTTTTTTCTCTGACAATGTATTTCCACGTGAAAAAGAGCATTTTCTAATTTTCCTACGAAAGAACTGTAAATACGACCTCTACCTAAAAATTTAACTGGCAGATAAATAAATTACGAGTGTAATTGACTGTTACGGGTACAAAATTCTCGTAAACTAACAAAAAACTACAAATTATATTGTAAAAGGTAGTGTATGAGTAAAAATAAATATAATTTAAAAGTGGGGATACATACATATATTTACATTTATATGTAAATTGATTTACAGTATAATCCATTAAGTGTGCAAAAAATGGAAAACTTTTTTATTTGTAACTGTTTTAAAAAAAATAATATCGTTACTTAATTTAAACATCATTACGGAACGTCTTTAAAAATAGCGCATTATTCCGCAGTTTATTTTATCTTATCGACTTTGTGTTTCGTTTGTTCTATTTATTAACTGAGCTTGTTTGATACCATTTGGGATTAGTTAAATGACGTATAAGTTTATACATTTTAAAAGAAAAACTTAATTAAATGTGTAGTTAAGCAAGGTTACTTCTTTCTTATGAACCAACTTAACCAGGTTTAAAGCAATTCTCCTTTAATGTATGCTTCCTATATAACTAAATTGCCAGTAGTTAGTTTTGTTAGGAGTTAAAAGACAAGAGGTTGGGTAAAATAACTAAAAATTGCTTACGAGAAAAGTAACATTACTTAAAAAATATAACACTTTGTTTAATTTAAATGTTTTTTAAAATATAAAGTAATGTCTAAATACCAAGGTATGGCCTTTTAATTTAATCTATATTTCAATTAAGTTTTTGAAACCCAAGAAGATACAGTTTTTAATAAAAAGTGCTTCATTTTTTATATTTGTCCGAAAATATGGGTTATGTTAGTGACGTCACCTTTTTGCTATAATACTTTTTTCATATGACAAAATTAACAAATACTTGCCTAAAATAAAATAAAAACACTTAAAAAAAAACATATAAAATTAATATCTAACTCTTAATTTAAACGTAATTAACGTCAAACGTTTAAAGGTCAGTGACTCCTGTTTACAGGTATAAAATTATTTTTAACAGCACTACTAATAACTACTTATTTTAACACTATAGACAGTGGAAACTAAATGAATATAAAAGTCCAATGACTAAAACGCAAAAAATATCACCAAAATCACGAATGGAGCTTCCCAGTACGATAGTAAACAAAAAATTAGGTCACAAAATTCAGTGAACATATGCTTAAATGAAATCGAGCGCTCCTTATTAAAAAGTTTATCTCCTTGGTGAAAACCAACTGGTCGACCATAAGAAAGTCAAGAGCATGGTAAAAATTCCTAGTGAGATGTGTGTGGGTCGCGTGGTCGTCCGATAAAAGGCAGAAGTGATGGGCCGGGGAAGCCCTTGATCTCATTCTAATCAGTGCGCTCGTTGCAGCGGTAAATTGCAGGAGTGTACATAAAAGATTGGTGAAGGGGACTAAAGCATGCATTTCCTTAGAATGGCGGTTTGGTTTCCATACCGGTATAGTAATGCTAAAATGTTTATTAAACCAATATTACATAACAATAGGCAATTTAATAAATAATTATAAATATCATAGATATCTTACATTTAAATACACCCCACGGTGCGTCAATATGAGTTCAAAAATGCTAAACTTATTATTTTCATAACAAGTTAGATGTATAATATGTGTAACAATGTAATAAATGTATAATAAAATTACAGTTATGATTTTTGTATTACTTACTTATTTATAACAGAACTTTTTAAGTGCAATAAGACTAATAGGATTTTTGTCCCGAAATTCCTATCGCTTAACGAACTGTGCATCGGTCCCGCTTTGTTGTTGCTTTTACCAGCCTATCTATTCCCTTTTACTAAGCTAAACCTGTGTAATTCAAAACAATCAGCATTAAACTAATACTTGTTTATTAATAAGACGGCCCCACCAAAGAAAAAGTTGGTGGTCCGAAAAACAAGACCGTAATATCTTCTTGGGGTCGCTAAATACGAATCTAGGGTCGGTTTGATTCTATTAGATCATGGTCAAGGGTGTTTTAGGGTCAATCACAATCCAAAAAGTAAAAAAAAGTTGAGAAAAGAAAAGACCAGACCATGGTATCGTTTTGTTTTTGGGGTCGCTAAATCCGAATCTGGGGTCGGTTTAACCCCAAAAACAGATCGCAGTTCGGACGCACCGTAAAATACGTAGCAAGCGGGTCTGCAGTCCGGATACAAATTTATTGTACGTACTTTTAATAAAAGTCTTATAACTAAGCTTTAGCTTTTAGAAAATAAAGCATTAATTTTGTAAACGTTAGACTTAAAGAATAGTTTATAAAATTACATATTAATGTTTTGAAAGGTACGAGTAAATTATGTCCCTGTTATTATATTAAACTGAGGTTTCAGCATGATAAATTATTAAAATGAATTTCTACTTGCATTTTTAAGGATTTAACTTCGTTGCTTTACAACCGACCGAAAAGGGCTTCAATTTTGAATTTCTAAAGAAACACCCTGTATATTTTGACATTTTTGAATTCCTAAGACAATTCTGAGTAACAATGTAATACTTTAAAAAGTTTTTAAGCCCACTGAAGATTTTTAGAGCTATTTCTAATATTGCATCTAGGTGGCTATGATTGGGCGAAAATTATTCTAGTGACCCTAGATGATGTTAAAAAATACAATTGCAAAGTTTTAGTGACTTAAATGAAAGGTAGGAATACAGCCATTTGGCAAATTGTCATTTCCTTGTCTAACTAGTTTTTCTTTCACATAGCAACCCTTTTAGACAAACATTTTTCAAATGAAGGATTTTTTAACGAATCTAATGATACCAATTAATTTGTGATCGGATTGAAAATAAAGTCATGAATAAAGGATCAGAGCCAACGAGATGCAACAGTACAAGAAATTTTTAAAAATCAAGTAGGCGTAGAAACTTTTGAAAACGTCAAATTATTATTAAGAATTGCTTTACAAATCCAAAAATTTTAAAATATAATGAGATTCCATTTAAAAATTTAAAATTGGAGTCATTTTCGGTTATGCCGGAAGTAACAAAAAAGTAGAAAATATTGGAAAACCGTTCCTTTCTTATATAGTTTACAGGCCCGTGCCTAGCGGGTGGTGCAAGTGGTGCAAGGCACCAGGGCTCAAGGTTTCAGGGGCCGACAATTGTGAAATAAAGGGCGAAAAGTGTCGACATGAAGAGCGGTAGATAGGAATAAAGTGTAAGTTGAAAGAGTTTTTTCCCTTTAGAAAATATAAGGAAAAAAAACGAAAAACAGCAACGTGAAAATCTTGAATAGAGAATAAAGATAATTAAAAGTGAAAACCATTTTTTTGCTCTGGAAAAATTTTTACACCACAATTTTGTCGTAGGGGCGGCAAATAATTTTTTGCACCATGGCGCAAGATAGCCCCTACCCCAACAGAAACGGCCCTGATTATTTACCTATACCAAGTCTCATTTTGATATTTCTAAAACTCTAAAAGGTATGGCTTGTCTAATAGATTCGTTGACAACGGGTATGACAAGCAAAAAAATATTTAAAAAATTAATATATTTAAAATTATACATAAAAGTTTAAGCAATATTTAAACTTTGAAAATGCTTTAAAACCCTCCTAAATACTTAAGTAACCAACTTAAATCTAAAAAATAAAATTTACTGATATAGAAAGATTTGCATTTCCAATTTTAAAGTGTTAGCTTGAATGGACTATAGCACCAATATACAGTGTGTTCAGAAATGAACTTAACTAATTCTACATATTTTTAAATTTTTAATACTTACTTAAAAAAAAGAAATTCCTTATAAAAATGTTTCTTTCTTAAAAATGCTTAAAGCTAAATTAAAAATGACCTAATGGTATAAGGGGTGATTCAAAATCGCAAAAGTGTTGCACTAAAAAAGTCTCTATATTTAAAAGGCAAAGCCATAATTTTCAGAGACTTCGTTAGAGACTTTTACTGCACGGATTAACATGATCTTTTTTTTTAATGATTCTCTGGTTACGAACAGGTCTCATTACTACTTTCTTTAATGTTTTATTCCCTTTTTTTCTATAAATACAATATACAGCGTGTCATCGGAAGTTCTTACTAAATGGGAAATTTTTAATTATTAACTTTACGAAAAAAATTGCCCCTTTATAAAAAGTCCTGCTTGATAAGAAAATACGTTTCCATGAAAAAAATTGTACATTGAATGTACAGGGTGGATTAAAAAACTTTGTTTCAAAGTAAGGTACGAGGTATTTTATAATTGCGGCACGAAACTTTAAGGGGTAATTTCTTATATCATTTTATAAAAATAAGTGTCCATAAACAGATGTCTGAAGTTGCTTCGTTTCTAAGAAACAGGGCGTTAAAGTTTTAAAAAAATCAATATTTTATAAATAACCTAAACACCCTTATACCGATTTTGTTAAAATTTGGTACGTTGGTTTGATGCAATAACGCGTTTGTGAAGCTCTTGACTTTGTTGGGTCCAGTAGCAGCTCAGTGGGCACAATAGCCAAAATTATTAATACAAAAATGTACGCCACTGGCTTCCTATGTAGTTTTTATATGTTTTTCTTTTAAAGCAACTAAAAATACAACTTTTTAGAATTGTACATTTTTTCTGTATCTGGCTTCGTATTTAAGATATATCAACTTTGGTACCCTCTTTGGTTTGTCAAATGCTATACAGTGTCTTGAGGTTCGGTAGATGGCTTTGTTGTGCTTACGCAAAAATCTTACATTAAATTTAAGAAATCAAATAGTTAAATTTGTTTAAATCTAAATGGGAAATAAAAATATTTTTAAAGAAATGCAATGGCGTACCATTTTTCTTTAAATATTTTCCTTAAACAGCTTATGGACCACACTTTTGCTTGAATGTCAAAGTATGTCTTTTGATGCATAGGTAGCACCTTTTTAAAAAGAAACTTACCAGTGTGTCTATAAACTTAAGAAAGGGTGATAACATCATTTAATCTTTTGAAGCTTTTGACTAAATTATAGTGATTACTATTAGCAATTATAATTTTTTGAGGTATGCAATAATTTTTAATTGTTATTGAAGACCATGTATATGGAAAAGGGTACATTTAAAGAATTTATATTTTACTCCAGCAACTTATTTTAAACTAAACATTTATTTTATTATGTTAATTGTACATAATCTGGTTTTAAATTAAACTTTTGAAAGCTGTTTGGTTTCATGCTATTAAATTAATTATTTTGCAATGTTTTAGGAAACTGTTTGAGTTATATTTACAATTGCATAAAAGTAAATATACGGTAACATGGTAGAACGAAAATGAACTTTGATTTCCACTAAATAGGATTTTAAATTATCAAGTAAGGTCATTTACAGTTAAAAACAGTACCTTTTGCATTCCTTTATAAATTTATTATCTATTTGCGATACTACTTTTATCTTAATAAATAGTAACCAATATTATAAAGTAGAATAAGTATATCAAAAACTTTAATAATTTTGCTAAGTCGTTTTTTTACCTAAACAAACTGCAAAGAGCCAGCGTAAGTCAGTTTTAAAGAGTAGCACAGTTATAAAAAGATAATTACAACTTGCAGTTCCTATTTTAACGAAAAATTAAATCTTTTTAAAATACCTAATTTTCTTTTAACTGAAAAATAATTAAAAATACTGTTTTCCAATTTGCACAACTTACTAAAAGTTAACAACAAACAAATATTCAAACTTATAAATAATTAAACGGTGAGACTATAACCGGGCATTTAAATATAATAAAATAGATAACTGTGAAAGTCAAATTTCTATTGATTTACACTTCACAACATTAAGACCTTTAGATAAATCTAGTTTTTTTTATCATGTTTTAATCTTCGAAAATTTTAAGTCTTACCGTCCTAATCTATATTAGATACCCAATATAAATTCATTAAAAGCGAATAAAAAAATATTTATTGGATAGGACCTTTAAGCTTATATATAAGTAAACAAAAACGTCATCATTGGTTTTTATCTGACCCAACTGATAAGCTTTGAAAAATTGCGAAGATAAGAATTTTAAAATTGTTTTATTCCAAAACTGGGACTTGGGACCCACACCAAATACAATGTCCATCATAATGTTGGCTACATATAAAAACAAAAATTGTTACTGATATTTAAACAAAAACGGTTTTAGGGTCGCTTGTTTTTCTACATGTCTAATAACTTAAAAAATTGTTTTAACATTTGACGTCGAAAATTCAAGATTGCGGCAAATTTAAAAATAAAATTTTATCAAAAGCTGAGTTACGAGACAAGATTTCAATTTTTTTATAATTTTTTAAATAATAAAAACAAAATACAATTTTTTCTTTAATAATATCTTAACATAAACTTTTTTAAAAACATATTTATAATATTAGGTTCACTTTATCACAAAACATTGTTTTTATTGATTACTAACCAAATCTTTAGATTTTGGATGAAAACAAGACGATTATTAAGGGTCGGGGCACACATAACCGCACCGAGCCCAATTTCACGGTGATAGAGGGAAGTGGAGCAAATTAATTCAAAAAATTCAAAAGCACTTTTCATGCCTTAAAAAATATTAGAAAGTATTTTTGTCAAGCTAAAACAGATTTTTATACCTATCTCTGTTCCTTCATATCCAAACTTTAAGTATAGTATAGGTAAAAGTCCGTTGCACGACCGTGTCTCGATGCGTTTTGTTTAAATTTTTATTTTCGACGGTGATACATCGTACGGTCTGAGACATGCCCATTCAATGAAATCATATGTGGATCGTATAGCCGTATAGCGACGAAGTTCCTCGATCTAAGCTTTAAGTTTACCGTTCGTAATCTTTTATTTTAGGTCATTACTTATAAAAATAAAGAGTTAGTGATTTAAAGTTAGTTGTTGTAAACAAACAATACAAAAAAAGTCATTAATCTTATTGTTACATATTGTGAATAATATGTAAGTAAAACCTATTATTACAATATTATTTTTTGAGTGTGGTATGTGGTCGGAAACGGCCCGACCTTAAATATTGTTACTTTTTTACGAATACATAGGCACATATCGCACATCCCGTTCAAAAGTGTATTAATTTAAAAAAAACACCTATGCCACTGGCCTTTAAATATCTTAAAATTTATGGTGCCTTTTTTTTAATGTAACTGCCCCTACGTACAGTTGCGAGTTTAAAAAATCATGTAATTCTTTCTGAGTAATTTAAAATTATATTTGTTGTAGTTTTTATGAGCAGATAACCAAGGTTTATTTCTCAGGGATATTTTTTACAATTGGGATTATTCATTTTTACGATCATTTCTAAAATCGTAAAATTTCTTTATTGTCGAGCTGCTAGACTGTTGGCCTGAAAAGTAATAACTTTAAGTAAATTGTGATTTATGGAAAGTACATTTTTATTTTATTTTTAAGCTTTTTTATTTTTTGCTTAATAATAATTTATTTTCGTAAAATAATTTATTTAAATTTATGGTAACATTTTTTTCATAAAATTTTCAGTTTAACCAAAATTGTGTTCTTAGGTAACAATTTAAAGTCTTGACGTTTTTGCTTTTAATTAAGCTAAAAAAACATTTTATTTTAACAAAAATGACTGTTAATGTTGAGATAGAAGTTAACATTCCGTTGGTCACGTGTTATCCAAAAGATACATTCCACCTTTACAACGATATTACGTGGGCCCTTTTTGGTTGCAAAAATGCTTCACCTAGTACCGTTTTGGCTCAAAGCAATAAATCGTTCAGTAGAGGGTGTTTCATTTTTAATGGTTTTACAGGTTATCTTGAAATTATCAAGGAATATCCAATCCAATTTAGGACTATTAATTTCTTTTTCTGTGAGAAAACAATTTGGTAAAACCAAAAATTCTTAAATAAAAATAAAAAATTGGTTCTACATGACCGAAAATAACAAAATATTTTTTTATTATACCTTTTTTATTTATTTAGTAACCCTAACCTAATGTATTACTAAAAAGCAACTTTATTATTTTAAAGTTATTTTAATTAACCTAACTTAGGTTTAAAAAAATATGACTTTATTACAGATTAGCACTATTGCAGGAAAAAATGTTATACTTACCAACTTAAAATAAAATAAATATGTATTATAGCATATTTAAAATAACGAAAAACAAAATTAGAATAAAGGGTAAATTAATTTTATAATATGTATTTATTTTATTTTTAGTTAGTAAATATTATTCTTTTATTTAATAGTACTTTTTATATTAAACTGATCTTTTCTAAACTTATTTTTTATTACTGTTATTAGTATAACGCAAGGGGTCCAACATTAAATAAATACATATTTATTTTTAAAAAATTTGACAAGTTAATAAAAATAAGTTAAAAATAATAAGGTTGAGTTTTAATAAAATATCATGTTGAACAATAAAAAAAAAAAAAAAAAAACTGGTTATAGAAAATGATGTTTCATTATTTTTGACACGGCCATGTATAGAAAAGCCAAATTTAAATGCTTATTTTTAGTTATATTTAAAATAAAAAATACACAAAAGTATAATACTTTTTAAAAGCTCAAAGAAAGAATAATAATTAAAAAATCTACAGGGTGCTTCATAAGAAAACACGTAGGTTAAGTAATTTTCTAAAAAACTGCCAAATGCAAAAAAACTAATTACACCTCCATATTATACGGAAAAAACTACACAGTAAACCAATTTAAAGTTTTTCATAACTTTAATAGCAAACAAGCTTAAGATAATTGTAAAAATGGGTAAAATCTAAAAATTATCCTGTAGCTTCGAAAAAAAAGAAAAATGTATTATGGTTTTTAAAGTTATTAAAGGAAATTCATATCGAAATCAAAAACTAACCAATAGCATTGAACCAAAAAGCTATTTTCTGGGTATACAGAATAAAGATTATATTTAATTAAGTAAATTACAAGAGTAAACCAAAGTTTATTGGGATATAATTCTTTCGATTACGAAAAGTCTTTTAGATAATGAGATTTCAGTGATCCAAAGTATAGTTTAAGCTTTGCATATAAACCTGTGATCGTTCGAATATGGTGTTATATGGTCGAAGATGTACCACTAAATTAATAGTATTTTAAGAGTTACTTAAATTAACAAAGTTGCCAAACAACATAAAATATGTCTACATTTATTAAAGCTAAAAAACAGTCGTCCATTTTTCTCACAAAGACTTCTAACAGAATAAAAAATATATACAATTATATAAGAAGCTCGTTTTCATATAATTAATTTATTTTATCAAAGCTGTTTCAGCCTAGAATTAAGATAATCATGGTTGTTTCTAAGAAAATAGTTAAAGCAAAGAGAAATTAATGAATCTCATTTAATTAAATTTTAATTAAAGTTATTTTTATCTAGCAGAGCAAGCATTGAACCCTAATGGTAATTACTTAAAGCAATTTTGTCAGAATTAAAGTAATAAAATTTATAATATACAGCCGGTGATAAAATAGCTACGAAACTATATACCCCAGTAGCTAGACTATTAAGTTAATTGGTGTGAAAACTATAACTCAGTAAAAGTAAATAAAATTGTGATTTATGTGGTGCGCTGCTTACACATGTTGTTCTTTAGATTTAAAATTAAGGATATTTAAAAGACGTAGGACGAGGTACATAAAATACACCCTAAATTAAAAATGTATACAGCTTTTTAATACTAGAGTATTTGAAAAACATAATTCTATTTCTTTTGTTATAAGTTTGCAGTCAGCAATACTTTAGAATTTAATTAAACAAAGATATCAACTATGTATTATGGAATAATTTTAAAATATCCGTTTTCTAAATGTATGCCTTATTTAAAAATCCGTTCTTTAACCCTTTACTGTGGATAAGGTACTAACTGAATCATACTCTTCTTTTTCGTATACAGTGTATCCCAGGATAGGTATTACAAGAGGACAAATGGACCAAAAATGTTGTGAAGTAAAAAAATATCAATCTTCAATTGAGTGTTCGTCGTGTCGCTCTTGGTTGCACAAGGGTTGTTCGGGACTTTCTAAGTCGGAATATGACAAAATCTGTGCTGTGTTAAGGAGAACAAAGTCCCAGAATTAGGAATGTTTATCATACAAAAAGTTGAGGTTAGGACAATTTTGGTTAATTCTGGTTTGGTCGAAATCAGTAGGATTTTCGACCGCGAGTAGCGTGGACGATACAACAAGAACGGCCAGTACAAAACGGGCAACTTGTTCGGATCATTCAACTCTTGGACTTCGAGGCTCGGACGACGGTTCGGTAACCACCACAGAAAGTGAGGTTACACCTAAATCGAAAATTACAACCTTGTTAAAAAGACGAATGCCAGCAATAAAAATGTTCTTTCTGTTAGTTCTCTTATTGTGAATCGTCTTCTAGGACCAAAAAATATTTCCAGACTGTACTGGAGGATATCAGGGTATCGCAACAGGCAAGAGATAAAATAATTGATTTTCTGGAAAGTACAGTAGCGGTATTAAAAAGTAAACTTGATCTATTGATTGATGGCAATTCAACAGCACAAGTTGGAATGACTGCAAAGAACACCCAGGCTACGGTTGTGCCAAATACAGATACTATTTAAGAAATTCAGGATAAAGCCTCTAGGTCTAAAAATATTATGACGTTTAATATTAGAGAAAGTAAGTCGAAAATAACCACCGATAAAATAAATTATGACAAAGAGCATGGTTTGAATATTTTGCAGATGATGGAAATTGCTTTACAGCCTGAATATAAGGTTGTAATAGTTGGAAACAGCAGCACCAAACCCAGACCTGTCATAGTAATCTTATTAACAAGAGCGTTTATTACGAATTGAGCTAGGTTGCTTGTATTGAAAGACATTTTTTTGTCGGCTGTATTATAAATTTGACAATTTATAAATATAGGGTGATAAAAAATAATAGTTTAAAATTATAGCGACAAAAACCCTATAAGTCAATTTTTTCAAATGGAAACTTTATCTTTTGTTACACTATCTTGTTGGACATTAGAAATAAAGGTAAGTTTGCATATTATCCGGTTAATTTAAACATCCATTTCTATGGATCAAATAACAAAAATTCTGACAAAGCCAAATTTTTGTATAGGCATTAGATTTACCATTACCAATATAGTGCCAAAAGTCCCCATCCATATAATGTGTGCCTTGACATTTATTAAAGGTCAAAGGTCAAGGTTTAAGGTTCTTGTGATTTTCCTAAATACTGTCAGTTTATTTGAAAAAATACTGCAGATCAAAAAATCTTTATAAAAATAGACCCCATAATTTTTTCTCCAAGGCCTACCATTTTCTAGATATTGCGCTTAATAGAATCACGGTCAGAATATACACACACTTCCACATCACCTAAGAGGTAGTGTACTCGGCTCGTTTTTTTTAACGTGATTTCTTCGAATATACCCTTATGACGTTATTTTTAGGAACAATACTTATTTATTAGTATAAAAATAATTAATATTTGTTATTAAATTTAACTGTCGTTCTATTTTTTTTTGTCTACTTTAATCTGATTACTCTCCATACTGATCTTTAACAATCATTTTATCTTCGATTTCTTTTTATTTAACTTCTTCTTTTTTCTTCTTTTTCCTCTTGCTGCATGTTTAAAAATTGTTTAACTATAGATGCATTAGTTATCTCTTTATCAAAATCACATGAATCTTTATTTTTCTTGTATTTAATTGAATATTTGAGCAAGATAGACCTCGGCAATCGCTACACGCTAAAAACGCTGCAACCCTAATATTTACGGCAACATTTGGCACTGTAGCTTTTTTGCAATTGCAAAAAATAGTGTGCACTAAAGTTGGTTCATTTATATTTAACGGTTGCTAAGATAACCCACCGTTTCGGTTTTTTCCTGTATATGAAAAATGGTAAATCCCAGGAAAAAAGTTATAAGAATCATATTTATTAAGAATTTTACGGTCTTTAACTTTGGTTTTTAGTACTTTTTGATAAGACATACCGTGTCTCAGAAAAATCCAAGAAACCTAAAAGTTTGATATTTGACCTTGAAAAAATTTCAAAACATACATGGAATGAATAGGTACTTTTAACACTTCATTTCTAATAGTAAACCCAAAGTCTCTACGTAAATTTGGCTTTGTCGAAATTCTTGTTATTTCAATTATACAAATTGACCGGGCAAATAAGGATATTCTTAAAATGTATAGTTTAATAAAATCGATCGTCGCAGTTCCCGGTGGGACACCCTGTATATATGCCAAATTTTAAAACATTCTGTTTTACATTTTTTCTCTAATTATCAGTAGTGATGCAGGATGTTTTTTAATTGTGGTAAAAATTTAAAGGCTTATTTATAAGCCAGCTTTATAAAATATAGGGATTTAAAGTTAAAAAAAAAATAAAATAAAATTTTGAAAACAAACTTTTAATTTATTTTTCTTGAATGTTTCAAAGATACGCAATTAAGCGTATTTTTTTTAAAGCTTTAAAACCTTTGTACAAATATCAAAAAACAAAAAAACTTTTAATTATACGTAGGGTGTTCGGTAGGTTTTGAGATACTTTGTATCTAAACGGTGCAGGAAAGTAACATTAATGTTTTTTGTTTGTACATGTCATGACATGTCGTAGTCCTACATAGTTATTAGTAAACTATCAGTTTTGAGCCAGTTTGTCTCCAGCGATTTTAGTGCAGTGCCGTGCAATTTTAAAATACAATTTTTCACGTGGGTTATCTCAAGAACAGTGTTTGGAAAAAGTGAAGCCTATAGTTGGTGATGACTGTCCATCTAGTGCAACCATATACAGATGGTACAAACAATTTCAGCGGGGCTCGTTTTCGCTTGAAGACGCCTCACACGCTCAGGTCGACCGTGTGAAGTAGTTACCCCAGAAAACATATCTGCCGTCCAAATAGCTATAGAAACAAACCGACGAATTACCTATCGACAGTTAGAAGAGACATTGAACATTAGTTTAACAAAATTACACACGATCATACATGAGCACTTGGGTTTTAGAAAAATTTGTACTCTTTGGGTTCCACACAAGTTAACCAAGCAGCAGACACAAAGAGTGAATTGGTGTAAAAAATGATGTCCAAATTCCAGGAGGGTAAATCTAAAGACATAGTGTTGATCGTCACAGGAGATAAAACTTATCTTTATTATTACGACGTCTCAACTAAACAACAGAATAAGATATGGGTTTTTGAAGGTGAAGAAACTTCGACCGAAGTTCGCAAATCAAGATCTGTAAAAAAATAAGACCGTAAATTCTCTCTGGTACACCACAGTATGCCTTTCAAAACTTATAGAAAAGTTAAGAGTGATTCGCCCAAACTCGCAACTCGGTAGCTGGTACCTTCATCATGACAATGCTCCACCTCATCGAGCTGAACTTACCAGTCAATTTTTGACAGATGCAGACTTTAGACTTCTAGAACATCAGCCTTATAGCCCCGACTTGGCAAGAGCCAACTGAACGGACAAAAGTTTAAAACTGAAGACGCGCTACTGGAGGCCCGGGATAAAATATGCGCTGAAATTTCAAATGAAAAGTGGAAAGCTATTTTCAGTGACTGGTTTGTTAGAATGGAAAAGTGTATTCAATGTGGTGAAAATTATTTTAAAAAAATCAAATAAATGTACGTATATCTCAAAACTTTTCGAACACCCTACGTATTATCTTAATTTAAAAATAATATAAGAGTTGCACAGATATCAGTGGCGAACATTATATTTGTCAGAAATACTTGTTTATGTGCCACTTGAGACGCCACTTGGTTAATGCTAAATAAAACTTATATCTCTAAAGCCTACAAGCTGTCAGTTTAACATCAAACTCTTAGGCTTTTTAAAATTAAAGCAAAACATTTTGAAAAACAATCATTACAATGAACTTAAGCGGTTTAACAATTATTTTATTATATAAAGCCATAGCCTTTAGCTCTTAGTTAAAATTTAAATTACCCTAAATAATTTTTATGTTAGAAGCTTCTAATAAATATATTTAGTTATATTATGATTAACTTAAGCATTTTAGGCATTTTATATCTGAAAAAGTTTTAATGGATATTTTAATGAATTGTTTACCTGAGAGTTTCGTTTGGAAAATAAAATTAAATAAAAAATATTGGAAACCCCTATTTAATAACACGATTATTAAGTGTTTCCTATGCTGGCGTAGAAAATTGTGATTACTTCCGACTTAATAAAAAAGCAGCTAAAAGTTTTACTAAGAAATTAAAAGCAACGTTTTTATAATGTTGGGTATATAATTTTTTACGTTTTGCTGTGATAAAATAGAATTCAAACCTTACTTATAGAGTTAACGGAATAGGTTTAATTTTCATCTATTTGATTTAATAAGTAACAAACTGTATAATATTTGTAAAATAAAACATATTGTTTTATTTACGCTGACTAAACTACAAAACAATTTTTTTTGTTAACAGCAATATAAAAAGCCTTAAATTAGGATAACTTGGATTATACATTCTCGAGCACTGCAATCTTTACAGGTTTATAGTGTATTCTACATCCATATGGTTAAAAATTTTCGTCCAAGGCTGTTTTAATTAGACTCTACAATTTAAAACTGGACCTATTGTAAATCTTGCCGCCTTAGGTTTGTTTATTCCTACACAGCTTTACAAGTCGCAGACGGCACAGGGCTTCACAGTAGCACCATAAAAGTGTTCTAGGTTTTCTTTATTTTTCCTGCAGTACCTGCATAAATTTTCTTTTACCGTTTACCTGGCCCATTGTTCTTAAGTGTTTTTAGTCTACAGTGACAACTTTATTGTTGTTGATCTAATATAATTCCTACTGCCTTCCGGTTATAATTTAAAAACCTATTTTTAATTTCTGGTGAGTGTCCCCCTTTAGTTTCTTTTGCTTACTACTATCCTAGTGTTCCTATTTAACATTTCTCAAGTTCCTTTTAATGACTTTACTTAGCATGACAAAATACCGCAGCATCTTCATTGCCTTGGTGGCTTTTATGTCCTGGTACTTAGACAAAATCTAAAGAAGCTATGCATTGACACACACTTTTTGACGTGACAACATCTTATAATTAGATGAACCCGGCTGCACGATGACTCCATATAAGGCTTAAAGTGCAAGCGAGAGCGCAGAACTAGCGACAAAGAGGCACAATCTCCGCGTTGTTCGACATCTGTTTCTTTTCTACTTGAGTAAGCGTGCAGTGAAAAGTGAATGTGATGTCATTTCTTTATAGTAATTGCGGCGATAAAGGTAATGATTTTTCGACGTTGTCACGTTCAACTATTGTCAGTAAACCGATTTTTTTATTATTAATATTTTTTTATGAAAAATGAGAAACATTACTGTTATCGTGACAAAACTGATGAGTAGGAAAACCAATAAAAAAGTATTTTATTTGTGTGTTTTTAAGCAATAATTTTGTAAAACAATATTTATGGGTCTAAAATACAGTTACGTATTTTTTGTACTAATAAACTTAAACTTTTCTTATTATCCTTACTTACAATAATATTTTAATCCAAAAGTGCGTCTGGAAAACGTTTTCTTATCTACCCAATTTCTAAGCCCCAATATTACTAACTCTGGTTAAGAGCTGTAACAGATAATTTTACCCGTCGGACTAGGGATAATGTTTCCATTTGCAGTCGAAAACAGCTCTTAAGTTTTATTTTATTATTGTAGGGGGATCCCTGTGTTTGAAATGATTACAATTTACTATTATTTTATTAGCTTCTTGGTAAGCTATTTTACACCTTAAGTTCTTTCTTATACAGTGATCGCCATAAATGGTAATATACATATATGAAAAACCTTTTAATATTTGATTTTTTAAAAATGGTAATATTGATTTAAATCTCTACCTTTACCCAAACTTACAAAACAGTTGTTAATTTTTAAATAAGTCGTACCGTATACAAGGTAGGTTTAAATTAGCGAATAAGACATATAAAAAAACTACCTTTGTTTTTAAACGTAAAAAATAATACTTAGAAGACATGTTAAGAATTAAAATCAAAGGTATATTTTAAAGTAGAACCTTAGAAAAGTAGAAAATTAAAAAAAAACTACTCTTTTAACCTACCTTGTATAGAAATAAGATCAAACTTAATAAATTGTCGAAAATAGTCCTTAGTGCTTTTAAACTGTAAAAAAATGTCTATATATTTTTTTATTTTTAAAAGCATTTAAGTACATTAGGATCACTTAAAAAAAAGTTACATAAGTGTTGACTCTTTATGGTTTAATCGGGCTAAAAATACCCTTTTAAATTAAAGTTTTATTTTTAAGACTTCCTTAAATTTTAAAGTTAAATGATGCCAAAAGAGTAATATTGCTTCTATATTAACCAAAAATCAGTGACAGTTAATAAGTTATAATTTGGTGCAGAATTAAAAAGTAACTTTAAATAGAGCAAAAACTATACATATTTTATTAAGAAAAAGAATTTAATGAATTAATTACAGAAGAAACCTATTGCTTAGAATAAGGGAATTAAAAAATGTTTAAATATACTTTTTATTTAGGTTTAATAAATTATTTTGTAAATATAAGGTTTTTGCAAACCTTATATTTTATGTATTTTGTTTTACCAAACACAATGTGTATAATTTTCTTTAAATGGTAATTTATTATAATAATAGTAATTCTTCTAATTCTTTTAATAATTATACCTCAAGTCAATATTCTAACAAAAGCGATGTTTTAATCAATATTTTATCTTTTAAAGTAATAATGTTTTTTTACTTCACGCGTTTTATACTAATGTTTTACATCGACCTGAAATTATCTATGTATCATAAAACTACCGGTAACAATAACAATATTATGTTTAAATTTCTTGAAATAAAAATTGTATTAACAATTTTACAAAAATATTGTTGTTTTAAAATTAAATTCTTACATATTTTTTTTTTTTGGTTAATAAAAGGTAAACGTCCACTAAAGACGAACGGACCGGATTGAGTCGAGCACGCAGCAGTGCGGCCTATTGAGAGGGACTGATACGGAAGGATATTTTTATTAATCTTCTACTTCATTGCGGTTTTTATGATTTTAGTAGTAAGAAAGTCTTCAATGGAGATGTATACTTCTAATGAGAAAATGTTTATGCTTAAAATTTTGCTGAAAGAGGAAGAAAAAGTGTTCGAAATAAGATAATGATTTTTGAAAGTATAAATCCTAAAGTTACTTAAAAAAAAGGTTGTATAAACCTATGTCCTAACTGGCTTAGCTTTTGAAATACAGGATGGTAGAATTTTAAAAGATAAGCTAGAAGTTAAGACATTTTGGAATATATGTTTATTTGAACTTTTCTTTTTAAAATGACATTAAAATTTACGTTCTGATGGCTTATCATACTATTATAAAACACCCTCTATAATTTAAACCGGCCCATACGGTTTTTTTATTATTCTATATCTCGAGAATGGCCCCAATCAACTTTTACAGGGCATAACTTATTAAGTAAAAGTTTAAAAAAATATAGCCTATTTCCAATAATAGCTTTAAAGAGTTCAAAACCAAGATTTTTCCTAAATTGTTTAAAAAGTTGCTTAAAAGATTGGTTTAAGCAAAATCAAATACAGTTAATAAGTTGTAAAGAAATGCTTAATTAAAACGGGACTTTTAATAAAGCAGAAACAATATACACAAATTATTTAAAAGTTTGTTAATTTTTATCCTCTTATAAAAAAAAATACTCTGTACGATAATGATTTCCTATTAACTTAAATCCAAGAACACCCAATCAAAGATCATCAAAGTTTTAAAATATAGACTTTTTTAATTTTTGTCACTTCTGTCTTTACTTTTTTGACACTACATCTTAATAAATACTTTTTAAAAAACTTACATAATACATACAGTATGTCCACGGATAGGATTTTACAATACCACAAATGGACCAAAAATGTAAATGTTTAAGAAAGTCGTGTATGGCAACTGCTTTTGAGTCTTTAAAAACTTTCACTTACGTAAAAAAATTGTTGTAAAAGGGTTCCAAAAGCTACAAAAGTATGAAAATGGGCAAAAAAACTGCCTTTATTTTTAATAATTTGGCAAAATGTTTATAAAACATTTAAATACAAAAATGTAAAACCAGGTAAATAACGTAAAAAAGGTGTAACAAGTAGTTTAAACAATGTGACACCATTGTTTTTTGTTTTTTAAATTTATTTTATATAAAATTTTAGTTATCGGATCCGGATCGAATTTAATTCTCAAAACCTTTTTATTTAAAATGACGCTAAATCAATAAACATAAAGACAGTTTTGTTTTGGTTCATTTTACATTTTTGTAGTTTAAACCCCTCTACAAGACAAAACAAACTTTTTAACGGTTATCTTTCTTTTTAAGAAGCAAAAGCAGTTGCGATACACAACTTTCTTAAACATTTAAATTTTTGATCTATTAGACCAATTGTTAAGTCCATTCGTAGACATACTGTATATTATAGGCCCAAAATAATTGTAAGGTAACTTTAAAATATTACAATCTACATTTTTATTTAAGCACGCAAGCCTAATATTTTAGGTATTTTATTCTGCCCACATAAATAAGGTATATAGTATAATATTTTGATGCAGTTGTGTCTTAAAAGTCAACATTCTAAGAAAACCCATTTTTATATAATGTGTTTTCCTTTTAAAATATAAATATTATTTGTATTTTATAAGCTTTATATTAATGTTTCACTTCAGCTTAAAGACGAATGTGGGTCATAAAACCTTACATTATGTTTAAAATATTTTAAAATACAAATTCTGGCAAATCCTACACAAAAACATGATGTTTAAAAATAATATCTATTTTTTATGTTCAAATAAAATATATTTTTATACTTAGGGATTTGCAAAAAGTAAAAAAAAAATCTTTGATAAGCAGCCACAGTATTAGGTTGAATAAAACGACAACAGAATTTTATGTGGGTTTTTCTTTATAGGATAGATTTTTTTAACAGATTTTTGCTTTTTCTGAAATGAAAAAAAAATAATATTGTGAAAAGCTTGCGTAAAGTTAAAGATAGATTTCTTATACGAATGTTTAAAGAGTTTTAGCAAACGCTAAGGTTAAAATATTTAAAAGAAGGGAGTTTCGCGAAACTGCTATTATTTTTTAATAAATCAACGCTTTGTGCATGACTACAAATTTAAACAGAATTGTGGTCCCTTTAATTAAATATTAATACATTTGTTAAAAAAAATAAATTAATTTATTTTAAGCAAAAAAGCATTGTGAATGTATAAGCAGCATGAAAATGTTTATAAAATATTTGCGGAACATGCAAACTCATGTAATCTACAATGCAACTTCTCGATGCATAAAATTTAAAATGTTCAGGTGAAATGTACAAAAAACGATCCTTTATATGACCTTTTAAAAACATAAATTTCTTTTCATTTCTATTTAAGTGCCGGACAATTACTGTGACATAATTACCAGTTGTGACCAGTTCGTAACCAATTGTTACATCATAAAACCACCTTTAAATGTTGATCTAGAGGTGCTAATTATGTAGAAATTAGTGACCCTAAAATTTATTACTCTCTATAATTATTGTAGCATCTTTGACCAAATATTAAATACCTATTACCAATTCTCTAATTGACACTCTCAATTGATATTTATTTTTTAAATCTGAAATTTTTAATTTTGTGCCGCTCACAGAATTTTCTCGTCCTTAAATGTATTTATTTATTACAACATCACTCCTTTTATCTTTCTGACCAATTAATTAATCATGCTGATTGATGTTGACCATTTTGTCAACAGTTTGTTGATTAAATCATGTGTGATTAATTTGAGGCGCTAAAAATGTCTCGATGACCTCGACATTCGATGTAAAAGTTGGTGTATGGGTGATCAATTTCCATTTCGTGACCAATTCGGAGCTATTTTTAAAACCTTAAAGTTTGCTTACTTTTTAAGACATTTTTGCCAGATAGTTGACCTCCAAATATTACCACAATGACTTTTGCTCCTAATTTATCTGTATGTAAGTATGTATTATTTTATTATGTTTTTTGTATAAAAATAACAAACTTTAAAATAAAAAAATTCACTTTAAAACATTCTTAAATGCCTCTTTTAAGTTCAAGTTCAAAGTCATGTTTATTTTAATTTTATTCAATTTTTTATGACTTTTAGCTTTTAAAATACTTCGTCATTTTTACCTTTTGTTATACCTTGTATATTCGTGTTAAATTATTTTTTTAACTTTGCGAAAATATCAAAAATGTACACAATATTACATTTTGTTAAACAAGGAAAAATATAAACTTTAGTTTATAAAAAATGTTTTACAGAGTGTCCACTTATTCATAAAACAATAAGTCGTCGCATATTTCTTTTGCCACAATAATAAAATTTACCGATATATATCCTTATTTAAAAGTTGATAATATAAAAATACAGGATGTCAAAGTAAAATAAATATTTTTTAATTTATTTAAGTAATTATACCCGGTAATTGGGGGTTTATTAATGCAAAAAAGACATAACGTTAATTTTTATATTTAATCTAAATAGCACCAGCAATACTATCCTAAATTTCTCTTAACCGTCAATTTTTTACTCATTGTCATATTCTAGGATTATAAAGTACTTGTCAGGTACTTGTTATAGGTTTTTAAATAGTGTGCCGCAAGACGCCCCCTTTTAATTTTTATCTTAATATGGCCCATAGCTATTACATTTACATATAGACCTGACATTGATCTGTAAAAAAGACCTAAATCATATATTTTTATTCTAATTGTCTATAGAATATACGGAACCGTTCATATTTTAGAGGGGGAATATTTTTTGATACTTTAATTTTTTTACCTTTTAACTTAACTTTAACTAAATAAATATATTTTAAATCATACTATTTTTATTCCTTATTAACCACATCTGCTATTGTATTTTTATTCTTGTAAACTCTGTAACTAGGGTGCTTTGTTTTTTCCTTTTATTAATTGTATATTTTAAAAGAGAAAAAATATTTTATTACTAAAAACTACTCTTAACACATAATATAATTATTACTTTAACATAGTTTTTTTATATATTTTACTACTTAAGATCCCTCTGCCAGCTTCTCTATTCTTTAAATGGTATTTTGCAATTATTTTTCCTCTAAAAATGTCTTTCTATACAACAATAACTTGGTTAATGGAGCATTCGTATTTCTAAACCTATTTTGTTTTTAATGGATTCTTCCAAAACATTTAACGCCATTAAATGACTTTTCTAGATTGTGTTCTTTTATTGGATCCGAGTATCTGGTATTGACATTTAATGAATTGATTCTTGTATACAAATTGATATTAAATAGTGTTAATATTAGAAGAAGAGTTTTGGACTTCCATTGTCTTTATTTTATTTATTCACGCAACGTTTACAGCAGAACAATCTCTGTCCATTTTCAAGTGTAAACTTTAAATAAAATGTGCATTGCGGGATTATGCGCTTGTAACACTTTTATTCAGCTTGCAAAATACTATCCTCCTAAAAATATAAGTTAGTTTACAGATTTTTTCCACCTGTTTCGTGCGGCGCCCTTTAATGTTCATTAGCTAATTAAAAACAACCAAATACGTCTAGCTAATTAATCAAATTTAAAAACATGTAAAATTTTTAAACAACAGTTAAAAAAATATAAAGTTAAAACATGATAATCCGTTATCTAAAGGTAATAGTATACAATGCTTGTCTAAAGTGAGGACCACTCCTCCTAACTTTTGAATTGTTTGGTATTTTTATGAGAAATTAAGAACTTTAGTAAGACAACATAAACCACATTTTAGGCAAGAAATAACAGATATAAATGTTACTGATAGCTGGGCGCCATTTTTAAAAGAAAAATTAAATGAAAAGGTCTTGTGGCACATCATTTTAAAGCTTCTGAAAAGTTCTTTATAACCCCAAAATATAAATTAAATACCTTAACCTCCCAAAAAATGGCGGTACTTTAAAAATTACCTGATTACTTGATTTGGATGGCCATATCTCCAAAACTAATAAAGATAGATATACTTAATGTGGTATTTTCCTAAAGGTCTTTTAAATATCTTATTATTAGTGAAATAATGTATATACAGGGTGCATCATTATCTTTTTATCCTACTATATATAGTATTACCAATATTACCATTAAATAAATATTTAAAAAACCTTTAAGAAAACATCAAATTAAGTATAATATCTGACTTTGTGAGATTCAGAAACACGGCCATCTAAATGAGGTATCCAGGTAATTTTAAAAGTAACGCCATTTTGGAGTAGGTAAAAGTATTGACTTTATATTCTGAAGTTATAAAGTACTTGTTAGGAGCTTCAAAATGATGTACCACAAGACCCCCTTTCCATTTAATTATTATTTTTAAAATGGCGTCCAGCTGTCAGTTTGACATTTATATTTGTCATTTCCTGTCTAAAGTTTGTATATGTTGTCTCACTAAAGTGATTTTTATGAAAAAATACTAAACAATTTAAAAGTTAGAGGGGGTCCTAAATTTGGACAAGCACTATATAATTGTTGTATGTTTAGCATTTCTTTTCTGTGAGGGTTTTTTTGGTACGGTATACCTGATGATTAAATTTTAGATTTTAGATCATGCAAAAATTAAAGAAACTTTTTTTAAATTAATAAATAAAAATAGTGACAAATTAAGTAGACACATTGTTGAACAAAAAGTGATGTAAAATTAATTTAACAATAAAAACTGTAATAGTTTTTAAGAAAGTTGGTAATATGTTTTTTTTCTATTTAATTTTTTTAAATATTGCTTGGAACAAATTACATAAAAATAAATAAGAAAGCGAAAACTTAAAAATTTACCAACCAAACCTATTTTAGTTTTAAAGCGAAACCTAAATGCCCGTAATTTGGGTACTGTTTTTTTTATGTAAGTTTAGGTGACCAATGCTTTTATTTTATTTTTATTGGGGTAACACCATATTATAATAAAAGACATTAAACAAAAGAATAAACAATTATTATACTTGGAGCCCTCAACATTGATTTGTATAAATTATTATTGAAATGAATTGTATTCATTTGTTACATAGCCTTAGTTTTAATAACTAATTTATACTGGAATACGATTCTAAGAATTCCGGAAGGACAGGAATATGCAAATCTAAACTGGGTAAAGACTTGACATTAACTAGTTAAAATTCGAATTACAAAACTGGCTTTCAACAAAGTTAAATTAAATTATGTTTTATTTTTTCTTTATCAAAATTAAACATGTTTTTTTTTAAATAAAACATTTAATTTGTTTTATGTAAAATATCTTATAAAAAACGCTGAGAGGCGTCTGATCAATGTAAAATATTACTTAAATGATAGAGCGCAATTGACTAAGTCTATATAGGATTCAAATACTAGTTATATAAGTTTTTGCCTAGGCAAACAATTTAAAAAAACTTTAGAGCTTGTAACTCAAAAACCAATGACAATTTATGGAGAAAATATCCAGCGTGTTTTCTTAACTTCGCACCATATTAAAATCTTTTTATCATATATTTTACAAAAAGTTCTGCATGGTCCAAAACCCAAACTGAAATTATCAGAACTTAATGTCCAAAAATGTCAATTTTTCTATAGAGAATGAACCGTTATTTTTCATTATATCTAAATTTTTTATAAAGAAAAGATCTTTAAAATAAAAAATGGCTTTTAAATAAGCAAATTGGTTTATATTAAAAAAACTATTTTAACATTTTTTTTGCGATAACGAGCGTTTTTGTGGCTTTTTGCTGTTTTGACAGTTCTTAAGCTTTCTTTACATATTACATTTCATAATAAGTATGCACTTTTGAACGAAATTAAGGTTTTACTGCTAACGCATAAAAATTTTAAAAAAATTTCCCTAAATACCTATAAATTTGGTATAAAGAAAAACACCTAATGCTGCGTCCAGACTTGCAACAATTAGCCGCGCCGAATAGCGCGCCACATAGACCCACATAGCGCGGACGTGGACGTGGACAAAATTCACCCCGTTTTAAGGGCTTGGGGAATGGATCCGGGGTGGTTCAGAGCTTGTCGGTTTTTTGCATCAAAGGAGCGCGCAAATAGGTTAATCTGTTTGGACCGATGTTTGATGAATTGTTCAAAGTCTGGACGAGATAAAAAATTGGTCCATATAGTACTTTTGTCTTTTGCGATCCTGACTTGATTTTTTTATGGAACCACCGCAGAAGTTTACTCTTTTAAATTAAAAAGAATTTTTAAATTTTTTCACAGTTGTCGAAGTAATCAGTGTATATACCTTAATTAAAAAAAACTTAGGTGTCGAACATATAACCTTCTACTTCGCTGCGCTGTATATACACAGTATACAGTGCATTTCTTATATGCCCACCCCCTCGACCCTTTTTTTAAAACAAATAAATAAAACAAATTTAAACTTTGGGCTATGAAATTGATGAATTAATACTATATTTCAAAGCGAATTCAACAAATGAAAATTTTAAGATAGTTGCTGGGCGCAATCTTGAAAAAAGAGTTTATCCTAAAAAAACAATCTTATAGCACATCATTTTAAAGCTCTCAGTTACTAAAAAATGGCGGTGCCTTAAAAATTATTTAAATATACGTAATATGGATGATCATATTTCCGAAAATAATAGAGTTAGATGTACTTAATATGGCATTTTCTTAAATCTCTTTTTAGACCATTTTATGGTAATATAATATACAGGGTGCTTCATAAAAAAAAAACATATTTTTTTCTGTATATTATCACTACTATCACCTTTATAAAGATAAGAAAGCTTTATGAAAAGACCACATTTGAATATATGACCATCTAAATCTGGTATCTAGGGTACTGTTTAAGGTACCGCCATTTTGTAGTAGGTAAATATAATGACTTTTTATTCTAGGGTTATTAAGTACTAGTCATAAGCTTTAAACTTATGTAAGATGCCTTTTTCCAAAGTATTCTTTTTGCAAGATGGCGCCCAGCAGCTATTTTGAAATTTTCATCTGTCAATTTTACTTCAAAATAGGATTAAATAATATACCCCAATTAACTTAGACTTTTACCTCGGAATCTTACGGAATAAGCTAAATATCTGTACATACCTTTATTTGGGTACAAAAAATACTCTTCTAAAAATCCCCTATGATATCGTGTAGGGAACTCGAAATATGACAGGTCAAATGTCAAAAAAAAACAGTTTTTGCGAATATCTTGTTTTCTTTATTATAATTGCTTTTATATTTATTAAAAAGTTATAGGACTCAAAATTATTTACAAATTTGATTCTAAGTATTTTTTGTCATATCAACGGATTCAAGAATAGAAGGCGCAGAGTGTAAAGCACTTTAGTGTATGTACATACCTTAGCACGCAATCAATCCTGATATTTAGCAAATACTTAGGTAAAAAGATGACATATTAGAACAAAAATCCCGAATTATGACATTTGACCTGTCATATTTCGAGTTCCTTACACGATATCATAAGAAATTCTTAGAAGAGTATTTTTGTACCAAAATAAAGGTATATTCAGATATTTAGCTTATACCGTGAGATTCTAAAATTGACCCTTTAATTTGACTAAGATGACTGGGGTAATATTAATGTTTTCAATAAAAAAAAATGTGACAATCGAATGTTATGAGAAAATGTTGGATGAAAGTTAATGCACTAGAAAGTGCAGTGCAGTGGGTATAAAATACTAATAACCGCAACGAGCCCGCAGCCGTGCGTTTCGCTGGTGAAAATGCGGGAGCAATTTATTATTAAACTTGTATCTTTTCACTATTGTTATTCAAAGATACGAAACTATGTTAATTTTTTTCTTCTTAAACAGCTATAAGGAAACCGATGCTTATGATTACTCAAAAAATATGGAAAGATTTTAACCTAATATTTATTGAATTAAAGTATACTTAAGTTGTTTTTAGATTACTCTGTAAAATATAAATGTTTTAAAATAAAAATCTAAAAACCAAACACAATATTCCAGTGTTTATATTTCACATACATATTTTCATACTGAAAAGGATATTAGGTTTAACCGAAATCTTCAATCCGGCTTAGCAGGAAAAATATTTAGATATTGGAAATTTAAGCGCCCGAAGCAAGTCTGGAATACGATAGTAGATTAAAGATGGCATTTGTTTTATGTAAAGAAAATATACTTTTTGATAGTCTCTTCTTAGGACTTATGCGTTAGATCTAACAGAAGTGGATAAGATGTTTATTAAGTAACGTAACAAACTGATCAATAGTTTATTGGGTAACGTGTAGGAAAAGCGACATATTTACGGACGTTGATGGATTATGTACCACCAAGAGTCCGGCCATATGCTTTTCCTAAGAATAAGACATACTATTTTTTTTCGATCAAAATAATTCTCTAATTTTCCACAAAATTAAAAGAGGAGAAATACTTTATACTGCTTTTAATTTCTTTGCACCGCAAGGTTATATCTGCGAACACTGTCCGATCTGAAGATGCAATTTTTCATACTAGCCTAAGGTTTTTCTTTTAGAGCTTATTGAGATCACCAACAAAAGACCGGTTTCAATTATTTTGTATTTATCAGTACGATTTGGACGAATACAAAAATCCCCATAAATACATGAAGAAGTAATAATACTGAATAAACGCAGTAGCTTATTGTTTATTACGCCCTCTATGACAGTGTAAAAAAGTAAGTGAACTTAGGTTAAAATGTGTATTTCCAGATCGGACAGTATATGAGAGATGCAACCTTTCAGTGCAAGGTTATTACAAGCAGTAAGGAGATTATATTATGTAAGGCTTTCGGGGCCTTCTTTTGCTATACTTATGTTTTTTGGGCTATTCGTTCGTCATCGAAGATTTTGTTTCCTTGACGTTTTGCCAGCGCGAGTGGTTGGCATTCTCAAACAGTTCCTGGTAGAATACATGCGTACTACTGTATACGCAAGTAGTCTACCAGGAACCTTCTGAGGATGCCAACCACTCGTGCTGGCGAATCTTCGACAACGACCGAATAGCCTAAAAAACATAAGTTTAGCAGTAAGGAGATTTTTTTCTGCTTCATTGTTGTAAAATAATTTTAACTGCTTGTTAGGAATACTTATTTGCTTTAAATGTGGACTAAATGTACCTATTACTTTTTAATTTCTAAATTTCTAATAAAAATAAATAAATTTAATTCAATATGTATTATTGCCCAAAATAAAACACTACAAGCAATTAGAAATTAAAGTAAATTACAAGATGTTGTGTACACTATTCCTATGTTTTAATTATATATTTTTTAATAATGACTAATATAAAACATCTTTAAAACATTTGTTTTTTAAATTTAAAAATTGTATAGACTTTGTTTAAAGGTATACAGGGTGCCCGACTATATTTTAACCGCAACAAATAAAGTTTAAGATGCGGTTTTTGCAGAAAGCATTAGATTTTTTAAAAGTTTTTATTTATTTAAATTTAAATTTTTAATATCTTTGCCAGTTTGTTAATATATTTAGTTAACACAAAAACAAAATAGCCGATTTTTCGATATAGGCCAACTTTGTTATTTCAATGGAACAACATTTAGTCCTAAAATTCAAAAGTTTCGTTAAAAAAAAAGTAACATAAGCTGTGGATTTTTAAAAATTTATGAATTTGTTGATGTTTAAAAAATTGGCAATTAAGATCATTATTTGACAATACCAATTTGTTACACACAAGGTATACATAAAAATACTAAGCTTATAAATAAGTAATCTAGTGATACTGCAACTATTATTTTGTAAATAACGTAGGTATAGCTTGAATGGCATTTTTTTTTCTGTAACCTTGTATGTTGCAATTTTCTTATTGTTAAACATTACTCTAAAATGCCAGACACTCAATTTTTCTAAAATCCAAAAAAGATTTAATTTTTAGATTAGGAAAAATCTACATAAGAGTTTATTTCAAATAGCAATGGTGCCCTATATCAGAAAATTGGCCATTTTTGTTTTAACAAAATAATATTAATTAAATTTTAACAAAAAAGACCCAACTTAATGGTTGGTGATTTTAAATACAAAGAATATATTTTACATGCAAAATTGTCTGGATAAAACGTCTTTTTGTTTATAGACCTTGTGGGCATTCGGAACAATTGTAAAATATCTAACCGAAAAAACGCTTTTAATTTTAAAACAATTTGATAAAGTTAGGTACTTATTAGCATATGCAATAAAAATTTAACGAAGTTTAGGAATAATCAAACAAATTTTACCTTTTTCTCAAACAGCGGATACAAATGTTATCTGACATTGATCCTTACATCGTATAAATATTGTAGTTAGTATACAAAACTTCCTGACAATTACATTTTATTTTATTTTTTTAATAAATGTTTAAAACTTTTGTGTAAAGTTTATTTTTAAAAAGTATTAACTACGTAAATTTTGTACAATCATTTAAAAGTATATTTACTATCAAGAATGCAAATAAAAAAATAAAATAATAAATAAAATGCCAGAAACATAAAGCAATACATTTGAAAAATAAAAAAAAAAAAAAAAAATATAAAAAAATATAATAAATGTCTAAAGTTGGTGGGCAAAAATTTTTAAAAGCTATAAATTTAAACTAGAAACTATAAGCATCTGGAATAATCGTCATCAAGTAAATACCTTAAAAAATATCTAAGGACTATTTTTAACAATAACCAAAACTAGATCGAACCCTTCAAATTTTGATATAATATAGTTTTATATCATTGAAAGAAGCGCAACACCAAAAAACGAAACAAAACGCACAGTAGGTGCGGCAAATACCTTTGGCAGCGATATTTATATCCTATAATTGTTTTCACTTCAGGCGGATTGTCCACCAATAACACATCATACACGCAACATGCCAAGTAATTTAAATACAACGCATACATATACCCTAGTCATCTTAGTCAAATTAAAGGGTCAATCTCGAAATCTCACGAAATAAGCTGAAAATCTGTCCATACAATTATTTTGGCACAAAAAAAACTCTCCTATAAATTCCTCATGATATCGTGTAAGGAACTCGAAATATGACAAGTCAAATGTCAAAAAATCATTTTTTTGCAAATATCTCGTTTTTTTTTTACTTTTAGTTGCATTTATATTTATTACAAAACTTGTAGAACACAAAATTCTTTACAAATTTGATTTTAAATATTTTTAGTCAGTCCAACGGATCCGATAATAGAGAGCTCAGAGTGTAAAGCACTTTACTGTATGTACATACCTTAGAACGCAATCAATCGTGATTTTTAGTCTAATATGTCATCTTTTTACTTAAGTATTTGCTAAATATCACGATTGATTGCGTGCTAAGGTATGTACATGCTTTAAAGTGCTCTACCACTGCGCCCTCTATTATCCGTTGGTATGACAAAAAAATGCTAAGAATCAAATTCTTAAAAATTAACCCTTTTTTGTTCCGTGTTAAAAACAATACATAATAAAAAAATTGCTCAATAATGATATTTCGTAAATCTAAATCGCAATAGCTGTATGTGTGTCCTTTTTCATCTTGCACAGTTAAACAGAGAAGTATTAGTACACATATAGACATTTTACGAACATTTCTGTCTATTGTGACACAGAGTACAAAAAAGTGCAATTATCGACTTCTCAAGTAGAAATTTAAGATAGAAAGCAAGGTGTTGCATTCTATAGAGCACGGAGTGCCGGTGCTGGGTTGGTCGCGACGAACGTTTTAGCGCGTATTACGTGCAACCGTCTAAACGACCCAATCATGTTGAGTCGCATCAAAAATACTAATTCATAGAACATCACAAGGAAGATTTCAGCGTACCATAAAATTTTAGTACCTACCCTGACCACCAGATAGCGGAAGTTGGCACCGGATCAATCAAAAAATTGGTAGATGCCTATGTCGAGTTTCTATTGGTCGATTGGACTACTTTCACCATCTGGTGCTCAGGGTAGGTACTTAAATTTCAGGGTAGGCTGAAATCTCGCTTGTAATGTTCTATGGATTAGTATTCTTTGGTTGCATGTTGCATTACACCCGGCTGTAGACGGCTTAACGTTGTAACTTTTTATAATATTACTTAAATTGCAAATAAATAGATAGTAAATGGTTTATTTTGTTTAAAGAACATGACATAAATAATAGCAGAACACCTATGCAATATATGATTTTATTATAACTATGTCCTTTGTGTTACTATCTATTTTATTTCCATATTTATTGTTATATTTATGTTTAAATAATTTGGTGACCGTTTTTTAAGAAATAGTACAAAATTTTTAATATTTGAAATAAGGTAATTAATTTAGGTGTAATGTACAACTTCTTCGCTTTTTTATTATCTTTTTACTAAATATTGGTGTTAGAGCATTATATTGCATTAAAATATTATATACCACCATAGTAGCTATTTAAATACAATTTAAATTATAATGTCTTTAAAAATAACTTTTTTATTAAAGCAACAAAGTTCTTTAATAACTATTTACCCTGTGATTATTTGAACCATGTTTTAAATTAGTTAGTAAATTAGCTCTTTGTCTCGTAGTTATGTTTTCACAAAGAATTAGCCCATTGTCATCTGTATGTCACAGAACAGTTTAATCAATAGATAGTTAGCAAATGGTTACTATTCAGACTGTCCCTTTACCGTGTTAAACCTATAATTAGAAATTTAATGTTATTATACAGCCAGCGGCAACACCATTAGAAGCTATAATATAATCTACGAATAATAGATAGTTAAATTAGTAAGTTTGAATTAGTATCAAAGCTACATATTGTTAAAAGGATAGGAAAGTGAAATCCCACCAAAAACATAAATGTGAAAAAGATGAGCTGGGCTTGGTCGCAAAAGAAATCATGGAGATTTAAATAAGTGCCAAGTTCTGTCCAAAATCCAATTATGTTTGTGATCCTAAAATAGGTTAAATTCAACATGGTCAGTTTTTATTATATCGGTCGTTTTTTAACATTATTCCACTTGATTAAATATATACTTTTTTAAATTTTGATAAAAACTGGCAAACTCAAATCTAATTTACTTTAAAATCTCATACGTATTTGGATTTTGTATAGTTCTTAGCACTTACTAAGATCTCCATTATTTTTGCGGCTAAGCCCACAGACAAGCATAATTTTAGTATTGAACATGGCTTACTTTTTACATTTGTGTTTTGGTGGGATATGGGATATTATTACTTTGTGTAAAGAAAACTAAGCAGATATTTAGAGTTAATATTTTTCCTTGCGTTTGCGCTGTACACTGGCACAATGTGAAGTCCTTTTCTGTCTTTTTTTTTTTGGTGGTTATTGGTAGTTACATACAAAAAACGACATGTTTTGTAGGGTAGGTAACATATATGTTTTGTTTGTTACCTATCTAAAGACCTTTTTTGTGATTGTCATTTACTCCGGAAGGTCTAGTACCCCCGTCGAAAATTAAAATTATCTACGTCCATGCCGCTTCAATAGTTCCCTTTTTTATGGTATTGTCTACCTTTTCTGCTGCCTTTACTACAACCTTAATATGGGTATCAAATGGAAGTGCTTGATGGTTAAAATAGATCTCACTATGAAAAAATAAAATCCAAGATGGCCGCCGCCACAAAATGGCTAATTACATATTTTCCCCAACCACCTTAATATAAAATCGTTGGTTAGTTCTCGTTAGTTATAGTGAGGCAATAAATAAAATCCATAGAATGAGAAGTATCAACCAACAACAAAACTGAAAACGTAAAAGTAAGTTGTGTAAACAAAAAAATGTTAAACGGTTTAATTATACTAAAAACTAAAAAGTATTCGGTTATTCTTAGCCACCATATCGCACCAATCTTCTTATAAATCTGGAGTTTTGATTAGACAAATAATAAAATCCTGTACTTCCATTTGTAAATGAAAACTCCGCAAGTAATATTATATCGCAGTTCATAACAGAAAAAAATATGTATAGAAAAACATACACAAAAATTGCTTAAAACTTATATTGTGTGCCCTATATATTTTTTAAAAGTCTTTTGTTAAATTGTTTTTTTTTATTTAAGTTGGTAAAAATTTAATCTTGTTATTTTTGTTGAACTCTTAAGAAATATATGTTAATCCGATGAAAATAATTTTGAAACTTAGAAGTATTTTCCAAATATTCAAAATTTATTTATTCCGCTCGAAGAGGTCCTTATACGGAGAAAATTGTGTAAGAAATTTATTGATAAAATTTGTAACACAACAATTTTAGTTTCATTTAACAAGTTTGGTTTTTAAACGTACGATCTGTGAAGCTAATAAATTGTAGACTTTTTTGGAAACTTTGTGTAGCAGTGTGTAACATATCAATAAGGGAAAGGTGCCTTATTACTGTAGCAGCACATAAATTCAAGTAAAACATACTTGGTTTTACGGACCTAGGCTTATTTTAATTTTCTTACTTAAATTTTCACACTGTCGACACAGGGCGATGAACAATGTCATTTGTTATTTGCCCTTTCGATTTTTTAAATAATTTATTTAAAGTTTTTTGTTATCGCTTAAGGTTAGTTTATATTTATAAGGTTGCGACATATCCCTCAACTTCTGGGGCGGTTCGAGGTCGTAGACGCAAAGGAAGGGCACTCCACGGGAAAAAAGTTGGCAAGACTGGGTAAATCAAAAGATGATGATCAATCCAGTGGCGTCTAGAATTTGTGCATTTCATTTTGAATTGTTTGGAAGTAATATTTGTTGAGAGATGTAATTCTAAATGTTTTTTATTTAAAGTAAAAAAGAATTTACAACTTAATAATAATTAAAAACTGTTGTAAACGGTTGTTCTGCTAATAATAAATAGTATATCTCCGGCACCGGAACCATATGGCCAGCAATGGGAGATGTGACGTCATAACACGTCAAAGCAATATGGCCGGAATGTCATGACCTTATCTAGACCGACTTTGGTTATCGCTCACACCGTACCTGATGGGAACAAAATCGTTCAGTCAGTAGGCGGTTGGTGACTAGGTGAAAATATGCATCGCCGGATCGAAAAGTGTTCCTGCCAATTGTAACTTTTGTAGTGTAAAATTGCAAGCAGAAAGATTTTTTTATTTTTATAAAAATTACAGTTTTAGCTCTGCGCAGCGTAATATTTAGCCAGAAGTTTTTATGTATAATTCAAAAGAATATGAAAAAAACAATAATTGAAGGTATCCTTATAATAATACACTCTGAAAAATTCTGCTAAAATTTATTATCTTAATATTATCAAATAATGACCAAAGTTTAAAATAACAGATCTTTCTTTATAGTTTAAAATAGACCTATTAAATTACACTTTTTTTATAACTTTTTTTTATTTAAAAATATATTTTTTGTCTTGCATGTAAAGCAGATGTTTACTGCGAATAATATTAATTCTTCTAATTACTTGAATTTATTTAAAAAATTACCCAAATCAAAGTTTTTATGTGATATATTAAACCAGTTTTTACAAAACAATTTTAATTACACAAAAGAATTATTACTTTAGCAACAGAAAACATTATTGTATATTATAATTTTTAAAAACCACTTTGGAGAACTAAACGTCATCAAAAAATACAAAAATAAAAATTTTTTAAAAAAACTAATAAAATCTTAATCTTAAAAAAATTAATTTTTAGTTTTAGGTAAAAGTGTTACTCCCTCGGTTGACTGTAATATAATAAAAAAATTGAAAAAATACTCAATTTTTGTTAAATACCATTACAAATAGTTTGAATATTTACTTTAATTTCGATTGTTTTTGCCAGAAAAACTACGCTTTTACGTTGTCTTATTTAATTTTTCAGTTTAAGTGCACTTTTTAATTGCCTTGAATTCTAAAATAGAAATTTTATTATTTTATGGTTTAGTATACTTGCGGAAAGAATTTCGGTAGGCTGATATTACGGACATCGCAGACAACAAATTTTATAAAATAATAACCAAATTAGTGATAAAAAGGTGCCAAATAAATGAAAACGGATAATGCATAAAAAAATCGGTAAATTTAAATACTAATACGATTATTTTTTAATATGTGTTGCTTTTCGGGTTGCGAAGGTCTTAAGTTATAAATAAATTTACCATTGGCTTCTTCGAAAATTTGTAAAAATACATAAGTTGGGATAAATTATTTAAAATATAGTGGTTTGCTTATTTACATAATCGCTCAAACAGAAAAATTTATTAAAACCTTAATATTTATAAAACTTTTTATTTTGCATAAAAGTTCGACATTATTTTATTAGTAATAATTTTTACAAAAACCTAAACATATTTAAATAAATGCACCACAATTATATAAAATATTATTTAAATATTCTGTCGCTGAAGCCTAATTTAAATTTATTACGAGACCTACCTAGATAATCACATGCCTAACCATTTATGTAAAAACCTATGTTAAACACAAATTAAATATACAATTTAAATTGTATTTAAAAATTTATTTTGTTTATCTTTTACTGTCGGTTATTAATAAATAAAGCTACGGTATAATAATAAAGCAATAAACAATGGCCAAAAAACAATAATAATATTGCATATTGACCTGGCTATATTCGTTAAGTGATTTTAAACATTCTTTGCAGAAGGAACAAAAACTGTTTAACCTTAAATCATGCCTTTTTTGCTTAGTTTTTAAAGAATATTATGCTGCGTCCAGACTTGCAACAATCCGCCGCGCCGAATAGCGCGGCCACACATGGGCGTCGCTAGGTTTTTCAAATTTAGTTTATCTAAAAACTAAGGCATGGGACCCATACCAAACTATTATCGGATGCTATTAATACTAGGAGGAACACTTTGATAAAGAAAATTTTGGAATTTGCGAAAAAAGTTGTTTTTTTGGTTTTCGCAAATTTCAAAATAAAAAAATTCATTACCAAAGTATTCCTCTTAGCATCAATAGCTTCTGGTAGAAATTTGGTATGGGTCCAATGTCTCAGTTTTTGGATAAAATAATTTTGAATGAGGTTTTCGCCAATAGGTTTGACTTAACATTTGAGCTTCGAAAATAATGGTCAGTTTTTTGTACAAAATACAGGACTATGAGTTTCCTATTAAAAGCTAAGAATTTTGCTCACCCTGTACAACTAAAAATAGTAAAATGTTTTTCATTTAATTGGGTGCATAAAGGAGAACAAACTTTTTATTATGTTACTATCAACTCGTTTACAATCAGAATTGGTTTATCAATTAAGGCACATACCTGGGCAAGAGGTATTTATCCTCTTTGCTAATATTTCTAAATGGGTAATGCAGGTATAAAATCCTGTAATTCCAGAACATATCTTGATATTACGGCTTATAATTCAAAATAGTATTTGTATTCTACCAGGATAACTTGAATATCTATCAATTTTTTTTTAATTGTGACGCGGCATTATCCAAAAATTAAATTTATACTTGTTACTCTTCGCGATTAATTTGAAAAGATAGTTCCCCTATACCTACTAATGATAGTTAAACTAAAAAAATATTGTAAGGTATTTCCACCCCTAAAATGTGCAGAATATAATAAAATACAAATTATTCCAAGGAAATTTTTAAGCCAATATAAAAGGCTAATTTACCTAGTAATAGGTTATAAAAATTAAAGTTTGTGTAGCTGTGGCCTATTTATAGATGTGTCCATTTTTGTGGGTTTTTATATAAGAAATTTTCTGTCTAGTAGGATTTAGCTAAGTAAAAACTGGCCAACAACACAGATGGCTGATAAAAAAGGTGGCCCTTAACATAAGTTTTATTATATTGTACCATTCCTACTTAATTACATTAGTATCCTAGTCACATTGTTAGATGGCGTAATTAACTTATGTTAAAATTATTCTTGCATACCAATTAGTTTATGTACGCAACGTGGGCGAAAATCTAATTAAGTACATATCTTCTAATTGCATAACGTAGTGCTTCCTTTGAGCCTAAGTTGTTTCTAGAGAAAGGGAAAGATTGGTTATGGGTTTCGGCTCTACTGACAATCTTGTACAGGGTATTTCACAACGAACGTTGGAAAACGTTTTTTTAAACATGAGCTTTTAAATTTTTTAAAAAATTTGGCGACATATGTCAATAGAAGCAAAACATTTAAACATTTTTATAGCTTAACTCTCCTATTTAAAATGTGACACTCTGTATAATATAAAATATGTATTATTAATTTCTAAATAGTTTTCTTTGACTTTTGCCTTTTATGTATTTTAAAATTATTTCTTTTTAGAGACAGGGGCAAGTTTCTTGGGGATATGGTCAGGCGGTTAATAAAAATAGAAAGTTAAAAAGTAATTTTCATTTTAATTTCGAAATTTTGTCCTAACAACTTTTTGGCCTGACTGGCCTTTACATTACATACATTTTTTAATATTTAAAGATGAAAAAGAAACTAAATTCTAAAATACGAAAATAGTTTGGTGTTTACTTTTAATTAAAAAAAAACATATTAAAATATTAACTTTAAAACCATTGGTTTTTATTTTAAAAACACATTTACAATTATAAGTTGTCATAAAATTAAAACATACAGAGTGTTTCTCAATTTATTCAACAAATTTTAGGAACTAATTCTACAATAAAAAATACGAAAACAACTTTATATAAACATATGTCCTAATGGTCTTTGTTTTTAAACTACGAGGTGCTAAAAATTTAAAAATAAAATAATGTTCTCTTATATAATAACTTTTATACCAACACACATTTTATTAAGAAAATTCAAGTGTGCATTAAAAAAAAGGTTTGGTATACAAGAAAAAAAATTACTTTAACAAGTGTCGTTCATGAGAATGTATTTGACTAATCTAATCAGAAATGTTTACATGCATATATTCACGTTAGAGTGTTTCTTTTCGTCACATTTCCCATGTGTTAACTTATTAACCTAAACCGGTATATCATGGCCTATTAAGCAAAATTCAATTTGAAAATTAAAAACATCAATTTAGGGTTTAAATCTAAAAAAACCTATGAGGTAGTATATATTTTATTATATATATTATAATTTAACAAATAGGAAATATACAGGGTGTTCCATAAGAAAAATCATATGTTTGGTTCATAATATATCAAAAAATATACAATTTAAAAAAATCTTACCACACCACTGAATTTTACATAAAAATAGGTATCTACCAATATCAGTTTTTGCTTTTATTTTTAGTTATACTATGTTTACTATAAATAAAAAAAAAACACGTTAACCAAAAATGTACTTGATTGATTTAAAAAGTCAGTAATCCGAGTTACTACAACATAAAATGTATTTTATTGGTTTAAAACTACAGTAAGCAGAGTTACTTACTAGGTATGTATTATTAATTTATAGTAGCCAAAGTATAGTTACTTAAAAGACAACTAAAATACGAGGGGGTACAAAAATGTAAAAAAATAATTTTGCCCTGTATGTCAAAAACTAAGAGAGCCATATAAAAACATTTAGTGTAATCTTTCGTTTTATCCAAAAATATCAACAGTTCGCGAAAACCGTAACTTTCTATTTTTAATAATAACCAAGATACCCTGCAATTGCAACGAAATTCGGACACGCTGTAGATAAGACGTACCAAATGTTGATTTTTATGGTTTTATTTTTTTAACTGTGTAAAGTGCTCTGCTCATTGCAAATTACAATTAAGAATTTAATTACCTATTAGTTTAAATAAATAATAATTACAAAAATACGCAGGTTTATAAATATATAAGAATTTTAAAACCAAGACAAAAAAAATTGATTGACCCAGTTGTGTTTGTAAATCTTGAAGTTATTAAAAACTTCCAGAGCCTCTAAGTGTCATTATTTAAGATAATCATGTCGTCAGTATAAAAACTTTTTCCTTAAGCTTGTCTTATCTTTATTCAAAATTATTTTTTCTTAAAGATGGAGAATAGAGATTGCCACAGCGCAAATAATATTTATAGGAAAGTACACTTAAAGAATTTCAAGATAAAAAAACGACCAATTTAATTTTAAACAGTTTTATTGTATTTTTTTTCAATTCTAATACAATCCCGTGTTTAACAATAATTGGGTAATTAAAAGCTTTGTTTAGAAGCTACTAAAAATAATTTTATATTTGTTTTTATAAAAGTTCTCATGGCAACATTTAATGAGTCTGGAGAAACAACTACTAAAAATTTATTGGTTATTTTGGACTATTTAAAGCTGTCTTTATTTTATTTAAAAACAAACAATATCCACAATAAAGTTGCACTATTTAACGCCTAATCACTCCTTTGACCGTTTAACTTAAAAGAAAATACGAGTAAACAATGTATATTTTTGTTTTAGTGAGTTAACATTTTTTTGTTTACTTAAGGGGTTAGGTGTTGTCAGAAGCCTGAAAAAATACCAATATTAAATATTTATTTTGACAGTAAAATTTTTGTTTCGTAAAAGTAAAATCATAGCGTATTTAAATAAGGTTTTGACTTGACCCGACAAAAATTAAAATATTTAAAAGTGGCTGATTCAGTTGACAAAAAAAAGTTTTATTGCTAGATAATCTGGTGGCTGATCTAAGCTTTTTTAAATTTACAAAATGGCGACCTAGAATTTTTGGTTTATATTAAAAAAAAAGGATATAAATGTATGCAATGATGCAATATTGGTATATTGTGTTATTTATATAGTATTTTAAATTAATAACGTAATATTAATTATTTATTTTTAAGAATTTTGTGCAATTTTTCAAAACATTTGCAAACTGAAAAAATTGAATCATTGGCCACTATATGTTAATTATTGGCCACTGAAATACAAGTAATTGACATGTTTTTTTTTTAATTAAATAACATTGTTTGTATTAATTAAAACAATACTTTTTTTTATTTTAAACAATTTTTTTATAAAAAGCATTAGAGCTAGTTAGGTAAATAAAAAATACCAATCAAAACTACTTATTGACCGCCTTTGACTGCATAGAATTTGCAATATTTTTTAAAAGTAAACAAAAAGTTATACGTATTTTTGCATTTTTCTTAGATATTCCATAAATGTTGACATATTAAGAGTAGTAGTTTTTTTAATTACCACCTTGTATTTATATATTTTCTCTATTAATATATTTTTTTCACTTTTTGGCCTTACTTTATGGTCTTACTGGCCTTATAATTGATTTTGGTTGATTTTGGCCTTATAATTGATTTTTTTAAGTAATAGACAGTAATTGGCATAGCAAAATTATTAAAAACAAGGAAAAATATTACAGGTATTGCTATATTATTTTGTAAATTAAGCACTCTTCAGTCAACAAATCCTAAAAAATACATATTAAAACACATAACTTTTAAAAAATAGTTCCTTCTAACAAAGTAGTTTTAGCTTCGCTTATCTAAATTTCGAATTAAAACAACTTACAGTCATCTCCACAGATATAATGTGGAGATGACTGTAAGTTGTTTTAATTCGAAATTTTGATGCCATACACCACTGCAAGTATGGACTACTTCAATAGTTCGCCTATCTATTTATGGAAAAAATGTGGAGCACGACTTAACGTTACAAAAACTTTATATATTGAGTTATGTGACATAGAGATAAACTGCATAGTTTAATTCATTCTTGATTAAAATCTACAGAGCAGTTTTTGAGCTACAGTGTTTACAATTTCAAAAACCTAGTTTAGATAAAGACGCAGTTTTAACACTTACGTAGTAACACATATTATTTAATTACTTACACCAAACTAATTATTCCTGGGACATGTAATATTTCTTTAGCTGTTGTAGCAACTTTAAATATTTATTTCAGTTGTCTACGTAGCATGAGTCAATCATAATAATAGAACCCGAGAACCGGTCACATAGGCGCTCAAAAGCACCTGAGAGCTTTGTTAATTGTCGAATAACTGTATTGGCAAGATTGTCAAATTTAGTTAAAACAAGATAAGATTGTTTTTTCTACTTACTACTATCCTAGTGTTCCTATTTAACATTTCTCAAGTTCCTTTTTTAATGACTTTACTTAGCATAACAAAATACCGCAGCATCTTCATTGCCTTGGTGGCTTTTATGTCCTGGTACTTAGACAAAATCTAAAGAAGCTATGTACGACACACACTTTTTTGACGTGACAACATCTTAGAATTAGATGAACCCGGCTGCACGATGACTCCATATAAGGCTTAAAGTGCAAGCGAGAGCGCAGAACTAGCGACAAAGAGGCACAATCTCCGCGTTGTTCGACACATCTGTTTCTTTTCTACTTGCAGAGTAAGCGTGCAGTGAAAAAGGAATGTGATGTCATTTCTTATAGTAATTGCGGCGATAAAGGTAATGATTTTTCGATGCTGTCACGTTCAACTATTGTCAGTAAAACCGATTTTTTTATTAATATTTTTTTTTATGAAAATGAGAAACATTACTGTTATCGTGACAAAACTGATGAGTAGAAACCAATAAAAAAGTATTTATTTGTGTGTTTTACAATAATTTTGTAAAACAATATTTATTGGTCTAAAATACAGATACGTATTTTTTGTACTAATAAACTTAAACTTTTCTTATAATCCTTACTTACAATAATATTTTAATCCAAAAGTGCGTCTGGAAAACGTTTTCTTATCTACCCACTCTAAGCCCCAATATTAATACTAACTCTGGTTAAGAGCTGTAACAGATAATTTTACCCGTCGGACTAGGGATAATGTTTCCATTTGCAGTCGAAAACAGCTCTTAAGTTTTATTTATTATTGTAGGGGGATCCCTGTGTTTGAAATGATTATAATTTACTATTATTTTATTAGCTTCTTGGTAAGCTATTTTACACCTTAAGTTCTTTCTTATACAGTGATCGCCATAAATGGTAATATACATATATGAAAACTTTTTAATATTTGATTTTTTAAAATGGTAATATTGATTTAAATCTCTACCTTACCCAAACTTACAAAAACAGTTGTTAATTTTAAATAAGTCAAAAATTCGTATACAAGGTAGGTTTAAATTAGCGAATAAGACATATAAAAACTACCTTGTTTTTTAAACGTAAAAATAATACTTAGAAGACATGTTAAGAATTAAAATAAATAAATATATATATATATATATATATATATATATATATATATATATATATATATATATATATATATATATATATATATACAGAAACAGAAGGGCCATAAGAGGTCTGTAAAGAAATAACCTAATAACTTCGAACCTAATGGGTACAAAAAATAATGACAAATATGTTTTAACCATTCATAAGTAAATTAGTAAACTACAGTGAGAAGCAAGTAATTCAGTGTTTTAAAACCGTTTGTTTGCTTTGCTGAAAATTGAGATATATTTTTAAAGGTTATTTATAATACTCTTATATATTTTTTTTTAATTAAACATGGTGTTTTCTTATTGTGGTATAAAAATTATGAATGTATTTCCTAGCTACAACAATAATAGTGCTATAGAAATGTAGGTTCAGAAAGTTATTATTTTTGCATCAGATTTTATAAAGATTTGTTTATAGCATAAGGGGCTAATTTAATTTAAAATTAAGACCAGTGGCGTCTCCAGCGGCTTCTAAAAAATTGTTTGCTGATTACTTTTGTGCAATTTAAATATTAATTTAAGGTAAGAAAAAATGACCAACTTTCCTTTTTTTTTTAAATTTATGAATCTTTTACTTAGTTCTTAAGAAAAAAGATATAGTTTACCTAATTGCATATCCTTTTTGACTACTTATAGGAAACATGAAGAAAATTTTCTGTTAAACATATTAAAATAATTTTGTTATAACAAATAGGCAACAACGACAAGAAATACCAAATTAAATAGGTTTTACATCCCAACTAACGAATTTTACCCGATCATGTTCTTAAATTTGGCCCATGTTTTATAAGTGGTTGATATTTTTGTCAAATAATTTAGAAATATGAGAATATTGTATAAATTATATTTTAAAGCATAATAACTTCAAAACGCGTCGATTTTTGAAAATATAGTGCAGCTTTTTTGTTAACCGCTTAATTTTACACAAAAAATGATTTGGTTGAGCCTTTTTAATAAACTAATAAAGAGTTATAAACTTTTAAACTTAAATAAACGAGCTTTTCCATGTTAATCATTTGGGAAATTAAAGTTTATCCCATGGTAAATCTTAATATTAATATTATGGGATGTGGCTTTTACAGGGTTTTTAAATATTTCCAACCATATGTTTGATTTATTCAAGAAAAAAGCAGATTTTAAACAGTCTAATACACAAATATATATTTTTTGTTGGCAGAAATAATTGTGCAGGTGCCGATTAAGCAAAAATAAACTTATTTATTGGAGTAAGAACAAAATAAACTCCTAAACGCTTCAAATTAAAATGTCTAATTTCATCAGAATTTGGTAAGAGGTATGTAACGTATTATTATAAATTCAAATACTTTAAGGCTTAACATCCTGTTTATTACAAAGAATTCTCTTTTAGACCATGATTATTCTTAATCCACTGTATAGCAAAAACGTCTTTTTTATCCAAAAGTTATTTTTTACAGCCATACTTTTAATACCTAAATAAGAAAGCTTTAACAATGCAAAATACAATTTATCTTATTTAAATTAATTTTAATATGTAAATCCAAAGATAAACATTGGTCGTCCATTGTGTTAAAAATAATGATTTTACAAAGCTTGTTGACCTAAAAATACTTTTCCGCTGCAGTAAAGCGTATTATATGGTTGCTCATACAGAAAATTGAAAGGATGGTAACAGCTGAGTAAAAACACTGGATTACCTCAAATGTTGTCACTTAACTGCATTGTGGCGAGCAGTGGTGCAGAGGCTAACGTGTCAGCCTCTCACCGCAGCGATCCGGGTTTGAATCTCGGTGTCGAACATCGGATTTTTTATTGCTCGTCACCTCACAGTTGGCAATGGCAAACCACTGTGTAGTATTCTGCCATTCCTAAGAAGTAGTTATTTAAAAATAACGTCCGTGGTGGCACTACCGCGTTGTCTAAAAGGTGCTGTGAAATGCAAAACTGCATGTTTCAGTGCTTGGATAACGTTGACGGAACACGACAATAATGGTATAAACATCCAATAACCCGGCACTCACGGTACACTGGTATTTAGGCATAAGCCTTCGTGAGATGGCATAAAGATAAAAAAAACTAAGTTACTCCTATTTGGCTTTTAGCTAAAAGTTTAGTATTTTTTGTGTTTGTGAAATAATGCACATTTACATGATTTACCCATGTACCAAATTTTGATATTTTAAATATTAGGAAGTTATAGGGCATTTTCTTCAAAACTACTAAACCGAAATTAAAAACCAAAAACTATTAAAAATAAAATTAAAAGCCCTTAAAAATAATGTATTTAATTATAAAAATTTAGAATAAATACTTTTTCATCAGTTTAATAGAACTTTTTGATATCCCAGTAGAATGGAAAACGTTTTAAAAAATGCTACTTTATTTAAATTTTCCAAATGAAATTTAGCTTAAAAATTAAAAATAAAGGTTTTTTTATTAATATCATATTCTTAAAGTTTTTGCGCTCTCTGTATACAAAATTAACGTTTGTTCTTTTTCGTAAACCCTATTTGTGGACAGTCTGTATATGACCAGTATTACAGATATTGTATACAAAAGCTATACAAAAAAATGACATTTTGAACATAGGGAAAGACATACAAACTACACCATTTACATTGTACCACAAAAACGTAAGTAGATTTTTGATCAACAAGTCAAAACCCTGAACCTAAATTTGGTAAAATATATTTCTATTTAACAATAATAAAATATTTAAAGACAGGTGAAATTAAATAAAAACTTTTATACTCTCTCGACTAAGGTAAATTGCGTTAAATCTATTTATTTCGCGCAAGACATTTGTGGTGGCATATTTTACAGATCTTTTAGAGACGCCTTCTACACTAATTTTACTTATTTTTAACACCTGCTTTCCTATTAACCTAAAACATTTTTTCAATACAGAGTGTTATGGAAATGCTTTAATATATTTTAACCTTAAAATTCTCGTGTAAAAATAAAATTAGTAAAAATTGTTAAAATGGCGTGCCACCATTAGTTGCTGGAATATTGAACCTCAAAATTGTTTGTTTTTATTGGTAAAAACTTTTCTGATCCGATTGATATTGTAATTGCTCAACATGTCAACACTATTAATGGATTCACTTAAAACAAATACTGACATGATATAATAGCCACTTTTTTACTTTACTTTTTAATAAAACCTTAAACACCCTAAAAAAGATGTTTAAGGTTTTATTAAAAAAGTAAAGTAAAAAAAGTGGCTATTATATCTAAAAATCGTGTTTAAGGTTTTATTAAAAAGTAAAGTAAAAAAGTGGCTTCTATATCATGTCAGTATTTGTTTTAAGTGAATCCATTATTAGTGTTGACATGTTGAGCAATTACAATATCAATCGGATCAGAAAAGTTGTTTTTAAAAGAGACAAAATTAAACAAGAAATTGTAAAAGGGTAAAACATTATACCCAACGACATCTATACTGAAATTATTACCGAAATCAATATTACCGACCGGGTAAAAATGCTCGTACAGGAGCGCATTTAGAATGGATGCCTAATAAAAACCCGGTAAAGGGAATGCCATCCTTTTTTACCTATTTCTACATATGAGAGATAGCCAGAGACAAGAAAAACAAAATTACTATGGGATTACCAGTTCGACAGCTCAGGAGATTCTATTAAAAAGCAAAGGCGGTACGGAATGGTACGGGTAAGTCGGGGTATAGACGTGGGACGTTGTGCATTGGTCAAAGCAGACTCGCTCGCAGACGACGTAAAGTGCGGCTATGTTCGTGACTGGAGGCTAGACTTGACGATATGGTAGACGACGCTCCTTAACTAGCGACTAATTTTTTACCTTCGGGGATCAAGGAAAGATTCACGCTAAATTGACGGCATCTTTCTTCTGGATCTAAGCGCTGTAAGCGAAGATTCCTATAAGCTGATGGTATCCTGTTTGGTGGTGAGCACGAGGTATTTCTCAAATGGCGGGAAATAGATGGGCGTGTCCATGAGAACTGTCAGTAGTGAAAGTGAAGGTTATACGTAACACCAGTAGCAGATCTTGGTTTGACAGCCGACAATTTATGCATTGCATCGATTGTTGAATTATTTATTTTCTTTTTGGAATTTCTGGGAGCTACGAGCTCGATTATCCAGATTTTCCGCCGACAAAGCCCTGGAAAGCATAGTCCGGAAGGGGAGAGTGGTGGATTGGACCTGAAGGGACCAAAACCAAGAAAAGAAATAGAGAGAGAGAGAGAGAGAACTAGCGACTAAATGTATTCTTTCTTTAGATTAGTTGTACAGGTTTGGTTATTTTTGAACTTTAAGATTTTTTTAATTTTACCTAAACGAATAATTATTTTTACCCTTGTTTACCTTAGTTACGCTGTCTAAAAGTTTGTTTTTAATAAATTTGTCAGTTGGCACGGGTCCGCTGGTTGTGTATAAAAAAGAACCTTTGGCAACATCGTAAAGAAAGCCATTTTCGCCGTCTATTGCCAAGGTATTTATAGTGTTTACGTAATCAGAGACGTAGCACACTAGCAAAAAAAAGTATATTTACAAATAAAAATTAAAATGTTTAAATTAAAAAGAAATACTGAGTTTGTCTCTACAGTGCCAAAGGAGTCACCCATTTCAATATATTAAAGTATTTAGATAACACCCTGTATAAATCAAGTCTATCATTGAAATTCTAATATTTTTAAATAAAATTGCAAAAGGCAAAAAAAGTGCCAAGCTAGCATTTAATAATAAGATCCACTTAATTTTTAAATCAAAAATAAGTTGAACAATAAACGTAAAATAATTTTAAAATGACTCAGCAAAAATGTAATTTTACTAATGAGCTTTTTAACTAACTTCGTATTTTTCATTTTTCAGATGTAAATAATAGAATTCAGGATTGCGTAAAATGGACTTGTGAGCACTATGTGAAGTTACACAATTTAAAATGAATCAAGTCCGCGGTTTTAGTTTGTGGCGACCGTTCGCTTTAATGTCTACAAATAAACAAAATAATTTTTCTATTATTAATGTCGTTTTTCTTGCGCCCGCTTTCACGGTTTTTAGCAGTCCGACCAGTCTCCCGGTAATTTATTTTCTTATTTTAGGTCGCTTTTACATCAACCATCTGTACCAATAAAAATTATTAGCTACCGAGTTTGATAACGAGGTCTAGTAACTGTTTAAATTATAAAAAAGCACTGGCTAAACGACCGCCGGCGGTTTCGCTCAATAATAAATAGTTTTGTAATGTGTCTTTTTTAATTTTAGGCCCTTGATAAAGTGGCAAGCTTGGCAGAAAATAGAGTAGTGATTTTATTTGCTTATCCCCACTCCGGTATACTACTCTAATTTGTTTTTCCAAAGGGTGCTCTTAACTAAATTACAATATTAAACAATAAAACTAAATAGTTACGCTAAAACAAAATAAATAATTGCTAAGGTTAGGTAAAGTTTAACTATTATTCGGCGGTTTTTATTAGTTTTTATAGTAAAAATCGCCGGTAGTAACCAAATTTATTAAAAAATTTTTGCGGTTTTTATATACGTAAATAGATAAAACCGCCGGGCGGCGGTTTTCTGCCTATATTTGAGCAAAATCTGCGGCGGTCGTTTAACCAGTGCCTAAAAATAGTAACAATTTTATCCAAACTCAATTGTTTTACAATATTTCACATAATAAAATGTAGACGATTATACATTGTCATTGACATGACAATGGACCATATGAATAAAAAGAAGCAAATGCTTATACTTTTGAAGTAAATGCTTTTGATTATAAATATAAGCAAATGCTGAAACTATAGAAAATATAGCAAAAGCATTTACTTTAAATTTTATAAGTATAATGATTTGCTTCCTTTTATATATGGCATATTGTGACATTACGTCACTGGACAAATGTACCATATGGAACTATCTTCTTGGGACCATGAGACCGATGGACAATAAAACTATTTTTTTTCACTATAAGACTACAGGAACTATTTAACTAACTAAATTTAGTACGGACCCCTTAGGGGTAGCCCGTACGGGCTTAGCTAAAACTTTAAACTTTTACTACCTACTTCTTATCTAATATATTTTTTCTAATTTTTTGCCCCCATTATTAGGACAATTTCTGTATATATACCAAGTTGAACTTAGTATGTTGGTGACTTAGCACGTTGTTGACCCTGAATAAAATAATATGACCAAGACTCTGTTATTGTTTAGTGACAAATAACCTTGCACTATATTTTCAATTATCTTGTTATAATTTTTTGGGTGTGATTTCTTTAATGCCAAAATAATTAAATAAATATTAAAATTATTAACCTTACATACCCCCTATACAGGGTGTTCACAATATGGCCCAATGTATAAAAATTGATTCGGCATCTTTATACAAAAAAAATCTAACTTGGACTAAGAGAATCAAAGTTAACTAGTTTGGCAGAAAAAAGCTTTAAGTTTGGCTCCATTCTATTTATTATGAGAATAAGGCTAGAATTACCACTCTACCAACGTGGAATCTATAGATTGGGCACATATAAAAATTCACCTGCGAATGTGATATCCAACCATATTTGCGATTTTTGTGCGTCCATAGTTACGTTTTATTAGTAATAAAAATAATAAAATTTATTAGGTTTAGTTTTGTATACAAATTTATTAGAAATATACATTTCTTGAAGGTTAGCTTATCTTTTACTTTTATACCAATAATTTTATTATTTAGAAAAATCAAAATTTCTAGAAATTATATTAAATAGTAGGTTACAAGTTATGTGATTTATTAGATCGTTGATTAATTTAAAAATGTTTTGTTTTACAAAAAAATTACTTGTATAGGTGGACCACCTTGTCCACCCTAGATTGGAGGTGTTATTCAACCTACCGTACATTCCCACCTATTGATAGGGTTTAAAAGCATATTTGTATGTTATCTACACTTCATAAACATCAAATTTTTCTTAAGTGATCGAGTGCTTCCAGGACCACCACTACCTTAAATGACTGCTAAGTTTATTTTCCCCTTTAATTTTAAACAACAGTTATAGTAGGGCGATGTGTATATTTGCTAAAATAATTTAAGCATTTTGTAATTCCAAAAAAATAGAGAAAAGTGACCAAATAAGAATTAACATAAACCATATAAATTAAACACTTTTAATGGCAATTATTAACAATTAGATATTTGACCTCTATTTTGGTAAGAACATTTATTTTAAATTAAGGTTTCGAGGAAAAGGAAAGACCTCCGGGGGCAGCAGGTTTCACATTTTAGAAACTTTAAGGATAAAAGAACGAACAAAGTGGTAAGTTTGGAGCCTCTCTATTTTCTTTATTGGAAACCGAGAGTGGACTATCGTTGGCCAATTCCTCAGAGCAGATGCTCTGGAAGTACCAATAAAAAGCGATAAATTCCCTACAGGCCGACGATGAGCGAGAGAAGGAAGCCTCTCTGTAAGCGAAGGATCATTTATGAGGCAAACAGCCATTTTTTGACTTGATTTGATCCTTTTCTTTTCTTTCTATTAGAAGCTTTTTAAATTAACAGGAATTTTAAATATGAAATAGTCCATAATTTGTTACTATGATATGTCGATATTTGGATTTTTCATCGACTTTTATCTACTTTTTATACTTAAGAAAGTAAAACAATTAAAAACCGTTAAAACCTATAACAACACCTAAACTATCTCTAAAAGTTATACAAACAGTATTTTGTACATTTTTTATTAAAAAATACGTATTTTTAAAGACCCTTAAAAGTTATGAGAAAGCGATAAAGCAAAACGTTGCTACAGCGACAAAAGGGCTTGCTCTACTATCATTTTACCTCTTCTACTCGTGAATGGACATAAAAAAGAAACAGACCCTTCTTATTGCGTGTGTAAGTTTTCGTTTAAGAGAAATGCCGGTATTTTATATTAGGGAAACTATTCTATATTTAGTCACTTTTCTCTAAATAAAAAATATTTTAAAATTGATTTTGTTTAATACTCCATCACACTGTTATTTTAATGTGTTTTTTTCTTATCTTAGACATCCACCTAATTTTAAAATCAAAAATAAGTTAAACAATAAACGTAATACTATTTTTCAATGACTTAGCAAATAATGTTATTTATTTTACTAATGGACTTTTTACTTAACTTCGTTTTTTTTTCAGATGTAGATAATGGAAGTCAGGATTGTCTAAAATGGATCAAAATTAAGCACCATGTGAAGTAAAACATTTTATAATGAATCAAGCCTCCGGCTATAGTTTGTGGCGACCGTTCGCTTCAATGTCTATAAAAACCAAAACAATTTTTCTATTATAAATGTTGCTTCCCTTGCGCCCGCCTTCACTGTTTTTAGCAGCCCGCCGGCTTCGTCTCCCGGTAATTTATTTTCATATTTTAAGTCGCTTAAACATCAACCGTCTGTACCAATTACGTCATCAACTACCGAGTTTGATAACGATGTTTGGTACCCAGTCGTCTTTCAAGAAAACTCCAGTTTTTATTTTGATGTGCCGGAAGAAATGGTTCTTTATTCGGTAACGAACTCTAGTAAAAATGCCACTTATGGGTACGAACAGTCGCTGAATGACCTCAATGCTACTATTGAACTGATTACGATGATCATTACTGCTATTCTACTGGGACTCATCATATTGGCTACAGTAATAGGTAAGTTTTTAAGTGTATTTGTTTACATGTTAACAAAATGCTATATTACGAAATAGCGTTTTTCTTTTCAATATTTTTATGGGTCTTCTTCACTGACACACACACATAAACTTTAATCCCACTAGCCAGTAAAATATAAATAAATATTGTTTTATACAGAGCGTTTAAAAAGTAATTTTTGTAACCTAACAAAGTGATTCTTTTTATTATTTTAATCAAAAACTTCATAAAAAATTATGCCCGAAAATCATTTGGCCTCGAGAAAATTTAGTCGTAAATAATTAAATTCTTCGAAACATTTGGCAACGTTGCAACAGAGATACGAGCGTACGAGGACAGCAACTAAATATACAAATTTTTATATATTTTTAATTTACTTACGCTTGCAGTACATTATATGTGCTCAAATGAAAAAAAAAATTACAGGACTAATGGTAGGTTTAGATCTGACATTTATTGCAGATATTTTTGCCAAATAGAAAATGTAAACGGTCAAAATTTATGTCTGATAGAATATTTTTATTGTTTACATTGCTATCTGACACAAATATCATGCAATAAATGTCAGATCTAAACCTACCATTACAGATACATGGCGATACAGACCATCAATATCTACGATGATCAATCACCTACTTAACAGTGCTAAGCACCAAAAACAAGAAAAAAACACAACATTAGTAAATCACTCAAAGTTACAGTTAAATGTATAAGTAATCACTAGGGAAGAGCATTTATGCAAGTTGACATTTTTGCATTTTTTTGCTTATTTTATGCAAAAAAATCTGTTTTTGCATGTTTAGGAAAATAAGAAAAAAAAACTTAAAAATGTATATATAATATAAAACGTGGCAAAATGATCTCTGGAGACTTTATAGAAAATTTGAATGTAGATGCAAGTTTACACACAAGTTCAGTTTAAAAAATATGCTCCAATCGCGTCTTGTTAATGTCGAATGAAGCTTTTCTATTTACAAATAAATGTCAACAAACTCCCTCTTACCTTGCTTAAGACACCTACGGTAAGTTAGCATTAAGGTTTTAGCCTTTGTGGATTTTCCAAAGATTTAAAAAAACTTCCATTAAAGACTTAAGTACTTAGTGAAAAATTTTAAATTATTCTTTTCATATGTACCATTCTGGTTTTATACTGTTTTTTTTGAATATATTACTACTACAAATACATTTTTATTACATACTTGTTTAATTTTAAAACAAAAGTATTACCATTTAATCTGTATATTTTATCCATAACTTAGTTAAAATGCTTGCATATATAAGAGCGTAACAAGATTTTTTTCAAGACAGATAAATATTAAATATGATGTATTAATTTATTTTACGCTGTTAGGCATATGATTTTATATTGTTTATACCGGTCCCAATTTGACAAACTTCTATGTCGAATTAATCGTTCTTGACGATCTCAATGTCCATAATAAGGACTGGCTAGGCTCTTCAAAAACTGACCCTCAAGGCAGAGCAGCCAAAATCTTCGCAGTTAGTAACTCTCTTACCAGCCTTATTATGGCATCCACATACTTTCCTAGAGTCCCAAAGTATAGTTTAAGCACTCTTAGATCTCTTTCTTACCTTCAACCCTGAACTCTATGAAGCATCTGGTACTGCCTCCTAGGTCGCTCAGATTATGGCTTGATTAATGTATCTTACTCTGCACATCCTCAGGTAAATGTATACATGCCACACACATCAGTAAAAACTTTGTACCAGATTCTATCCACCACTAACTTTAAAAGATAAAATCATTCCCACATCTAAAGAAAAGGCCAAAACTATTTACCAAAACAATTTGCTGCCAATTCAACACTTCACCCACCTGTCAATTATCCAATTTCAATCTATTTTACCAGTTCTTCAAAAAACGCCCAATTATTATTTTTAAGGTAAAACACATTAAGCGTATCCTTTCTTCTGTTAACACCAAGAAATCGTCTGAGCTGAATGGCATACCAGCAATCGTTTTTATAGAATGTGCTCCTAAGCGTGCACGTATTTTCGCCCGGCTCTTTCGATTTTTATATGACACGGGTATTTTCTGACAGCTAAAGGGCTGCACTTGTTCAACCTAATC
>JACEGR010005365.1:0-74205 GCA_014170235.1 Listronotus bonariensis
CAGAGAAACCACAGATTTCTCATGCTAAAATATTAAGATTTAGCTAAACATACCTATATTCAAAAGTAAATAATAAGGAAGATACAGGGTGTCAAAGTAAAATAAATATAATTAATTTATTCCAATAATTTTTATTACGTTTGTATACTTGGTATCTAGGGGTTTTTTGACATAAGCTACTTAGATCCAATATTAATTTTTATGTGTTAAAGGGCGCTACCTATACTTCTTTAGATTTTTTTAAAACGTCGCAACTTTTTTGTGCTACTATGAAAGTACCATTTAAGTGAACCAGTAACCGTCCTATACGTTCTACACAAAAAAAGGTATACATGGTAAGAATCGCTCTAAGCAACCGTTTTAGAGATAATTGCGTTTAAGTTGTTAAGTGCAATCCTTATAACAAGTAGAAGGACCTTCATTAAATTTAAAATAGTTAAAAAGAAATATTTAAAATGTATTTATTTAATTTTGAAAGTTATATATTTTGTGACATCAGTATCAATTTAGCCTTATTAACAGCTATTTAAAGGAAATTTTAAGTAGGTTTAGTGAAATATATTTTGCGCAAATTCTTTCTTGCTATAATTTTATCACCTGCAGTTGGTATTTTAAAACTGCTGCCAATTATTTTTATTCCAGAAGAATACAGTATGCAGCGAGCGTAACTACAAAATTCTTTTCTGCAATTCTATTTTTAGATTAAAAAAATATATTTATACAATTTCGATCAATGAACATAGAAAAGAAGAGAAAAATAATCTTATTCGTGAAGTGCTATAAGCTATGTTCGCGGGTCAAATAATGAACCGATTCTGAGCTAGAACCGAACTGGTTAGGAATTGTTTAAAAGCGCAATGGTTAAATTAGATACTATACTAATAAAAAATGATTAAAATCCAAAGAGAAGGATTAATCGTTATGCTGCCAAAGCCCCTCGAGGTCTCTTGGCGGGAGACGAGAGATTCCCGCCTCGTCCCGTTTTTATCATTCGTGTTTTTAAGTAAAGATTAAATGAATGGTTTATGTACGCTCACAATCACAAAAATAAAAAAACAACAAGTATATTATCCTACATAAAAAGTGGCAGAAAAAAATAAACTGTAATAAAACGTTAAATTTATCTATACCACGTAACAGAAAATAGTGGACCATGTCCATAGTGCACATAAAATCCTGAGCTGAAATTCAGTTCCATCAAAAATCTTAGGACTGCTCGTACGGTTACGAACCGGTAACGAACTGATCCCATTGTGACCCGTGATCACAAAAATGTTACTAAAAATTTAGAATCTTACTAACCGCGAACGCTGTTTTTTTACTGCGCATGCGAATAATCCCTGAACTGGTTCCGAACCCGCCAACAAAGCTAAATTTTTTTCGAATGTGAAGCTAGATACGAAGAAAATACAAAAACTAAAAAGTTGGACTTAATTGCTTAACCAGAAAAAAATACAGCGTGTCTTCTGAAGTTCTTAACAAATGGGAAACTTTTTTATTACTATTTACGAAAAAAAGTCCCTCTTCATAAAAAGTCTTGCTTGATGAGAAAATACATTTTCACAAAAATATTTAAAAGTTGGATGTACAGGGTGGCTTAAAATTACTTGTTTCCAAATTAAAATAAGGGTTATTTCTTAACTACGTACCAAACTTTAAAGGGTGATTTCTTATGTCATTTTATGAAGAAAAGTTCCTTAAAAAATGCACACTTTTCTAAAATCTTTAACGCCCTCTATCTCAGCTATAAAGCAAGTTCGGAGATACGTTTATAAAAACCTATAAACACTTTCATAAAAAATCAATCCCTTAAGTTTCGTACCGTAGTTAGTAAACACCCTGTATATCAGACATTTTCACCTAACATAATTTCATATATGGCCGAAAAAAAATCACCTAACAAAACCAATATTTAAAAACATTAAAATAGCGCGGGTATTTTTATTAAAAACCAAAGAGGGTGCGAAAAAAATTAATGATCAAAGAAAATATGGTCTTCACGTACCAAAACGTTCTTTTTATACATATCCTGTTGAATTTAAATTGCGTGGGTATTTCATTCAATGCCAGGGGATGCAAGTGCACCCCCTTGCACCCCCTTCTGGCACGCATATGTGTGTGTGTGTGTGTGTGTCATTTTTCAATAAGTTGGCGTATGACAATAATTATTTCTCCTCCCTTTTCTATCCTTAAGTTTTGGAGAGGTCCTTTGTTTATTTATTTATTTTTTATTGATTCATTATTTTATATTTTATTTTATCTTTTGATATTATAAAAACCAACATTTTATGTCAAGGCTTCTAGAGTTTTACATTACTGTTGACAACATGACAAATTTATTTTTTAAGCAAGTATGAATATACAATAGCGAGATACGTGATCATCGCACGGTTGTCTTTCGGAGAGCTGGAAAGCATCTAACTATAGACCATTTTCAATTCTCTCAGTTCTTTGTAAGGTAATGGAAAAATTAATTAATTCACAAATTCTTAAGTACTTAGAAAAACACAAAATTTTGCATGACAGGCAGTATGGATTTCGCCACAAAGATCTATAGCAGATCTTCTTTCCTTCGTTTCACACTGCTGGAATAAGTATCTTGAGTTTCTAGGTGAGTCCCAGATCGTTGCTCTTGATATATCCAAAGCTTTGGACCAGGTCTGGCATGCCGCACTTCTTAATAAACTTCCCTCTTATGGTCTTTCAACTAAACTCTGTACTTGGCTCTCTGGTTATCTATCTGATCGACGTATATCAGTTATTGTGGACGGCCATTCTTCAAGCTTTCACTAAGTAAATGCTGAAGTCCCTCAGGGCTCAGTTCTGGCACCAACATTGTTTCTTCTTCACATCAACGACCTTCTCTCGTCCACAACTAATTCCATTCATAGTTTCGCCGACGATAGTACCCTTCACTCCAGCTTTCAGGTTCCTAAACCCATCACTAAACCTGACTTGGAAAACAAACGTAGAGCGATGCAGATATCTCTTTCGCAGGATCTTAATTTAATATTAGATTAGGGCGTCAAAAATCTCGTCCATTTTAATGCATCCAAAACACAATCATGTTCCTTGTCGCGAAGAGAGTCATCAAATACTCATCCTCTACTTATGAGCGGCCAAGTTTTACAGAGCAAAGACACCTTCAATCTTGGGGGCGTCACATTTGAAAGTAACCTTAACTGGCATAAACACATTGTATCTATAGCCACGGCAGCTTCAAAAAGCTTGGATTTCTCTTTCGAGCCAAAAAGTATTTTTCCGCTTCTAATTTATACACTTTATATGTGTTCCAAATCCGACCTCCTTGGAATATTGTTCCCATATCTGGGGCATGGCGTCCCCCACAACCCTAAGCATTCTTGATTTTATTCAAAGACGAGCTGTTCGTCTCATTAATGATCCTTTACTTACAGAAACGCTTCCCTCTCTTGACCATCGTCGAGCTGTGGGGGATTTATCGCTTTTTATAGGTACTTCCATGGCTTCTGCTCTGAAGAATTGTCCAGTATAGTTCCTCCACTCACGGTTCCCACCAGAGAAACTCGTGGTTCCGCGCGTATGCATCCCTATACGGTCCAACTGGACAGGCCCCGAACTTCTCACTTTGTTCGTTCTTTATCCCTAGAGTTTCTAGATTGTGGAACCTGCGCGGAGGTCTTTCCTTCCCCCCAAATCTTCGAGTATTTAAGTCCCGTGTCAACAAACTCCCTCTTACCTCGCTTAAGACACCCAAGGTACGTTAGTATTTAGGCTTTAAGCCTTCGTGGTTTGTCCAAAGATAAAAAAAAAATTTAAGAAACCAATAAATTACAAAAATGTTAAAATATACCGAGGAAGTCTTTATTTTTAATAATTAACCCGAAATTTTAGTTAAAATACCGTAATTTTAATTTATGATATTAAATTAAAGTTAAAAAGTAGTTTAATAGTCCCTGTACAAAACTAATAGTTTTAGATACATCATATCAACGATATATTTTATTTAACATCATATTTAAAAACAATCGTTAACTTTATAATAAATAAATTACAATGGATTTTTATCTCTGAAGATCTTTATACTTCTGTAAAGTTACCTAAATAAAATAAAAGAAGTCCCGCAGCGAAATAAATGTAAATTGCCTATTTTGCATTTTAAACTTGTAATCAAGGAAAAGGGTATATAAATATTCATACTGTGGCTGCACGGAGCCAACATCGGGGAGAGAAAGTTTGTCATCTAAAATACATACAGTTTCTGGAAATAACTTTACAGATACAAACTGTAAAGGGAGTTGGCAAATTAACACTTAAATCTATTAAAGTTTTAATTTTTTTTTGTATTTTGTGTCACAATATTACTATTAATCTAGAAAAAACTTGATTTAGTAAAACTAAAAAAAAATTATATTTATATGCATCATTTTGAAATTTATAAAATATATGTTTTTTTTTTATGGACTAAGTTCAATTAAATTAAACAGGTAAATACTCAGTTTGTTTTTACTAGTAAATTTAAGAAAAAAACCTTTTCGTATGTAATTAAAAAAAAAGTGCTTTGGGAAAGTGTACTTTTTTTGGGAAATTATTATTCCCTAAAATTCCCAAAATTTTTTTTAGGCAAAAGAAATCGGAGATCGGAATACCGAGGAACTCCCATTTAGGTATATGCTTTTAAAATTTTCGTTCGCTTCCATTCTGATCCGTTCCGCGATGGTGAGCTGTCTGCTTATTTAAGTGCATAACATGTAAAAAAATTGGCAATAACATTTTTTTTCTTTAATGCTTTAATTACAAATTTTAATGTAAAATTTTATTCTCTTTAACATTAACTTATACAATTTGGTTCTATTTTTAAAAATAAAAGTACTTTACACTAGGTCATTTTTCATACTTTTAGTTATAACTTGCCCTGCATATTACCAATAGGAGCAAAATTTTGTATTTCTTTGTTTTGGATCATGCGACCAGTCTTCCCAAAATGTAGATTTAAAATTTAAAAATTGTGTTCTCTTGTAACACCAATTCTGGGTCACACTGTATACCTGTAATCCAACTTTTACATTTAAAATTGTTTCAAATCTTTTTACAATATTTAAAAATTCTTTAAAAAATTTAATAGATAGTATTAATTTTTCGAAAAAAATAACACAATGTACGAGTATAATGAAAAATGACTATATTTTGTGTTTTTTAATTTTGTTTTCAACTTTTTTAATTAAAGCATTATTTTTTTACATTTATTAAAAGTTAACAAAAAAACACAAAAAATTAGTAGCCCATAGCGAACCATAATTCATAAAAAAATTAAGTCAAATCGCCGGTTGAAATTTTTCTTTTTTTTTAAGTAAGTCTTCATCATAACGGCTGAATTTTTATTAATAAAAAATACAGTATATTAAAAATAATAAAAAGAATATCTGCTCAAAATTTCAGCTTAATCAAACTATTTTTGTAAAACATAAAATTTTAAAACCGAAAAAACAGTTTTTTCTACTTTCCTCGAAAATTTTGAGGTTAGGGTAAAAATGGTTATTACATAAGTTGTAGGTTTTTTAATGTCGACAACTGTTACCTTTTTTAAAGGATTTACTGTATAGCTCAAAATTGCAAAAACCATTTTTGCCCCTAAAAGCACTCCCCCGTTCACTCCCTAACGCATTATTTTGGTTCGGAATTATTTTTCTTACAAAGCCCACTTGCAGTTCCTACCAGGGAAACTCGTGGTGAGGCGCGTATGCATCCCTATACGGTCCAACTGGACGGGCCCCGAACTTCCCACTTTGTTCGTTCTTTTATTCCTAGAGTTTCTAGAATGTGAAACCTGCTGCCCGCGGAGGTCTTTTCCTTCCCCCCCAAATCTTTAAGTATGTCAGTCCCGTGTCAACAAACTCCTCTTACCTCGCTTAAGACACCCAACGATACGTTAGTATATAGGCTTTTAGCCTTCATGGTTTGTCCAAAGATAAAAAAAGTTATGATGCACTTAACAAAACTAATAAAATAGTTTGCTGTAAGGTAAAATTATGTTTTTTTGCTTTTACATCCTAAGGGTAATAAAATAATCGTTAGAAGCTTTAAAATAATGTACCACTACTTCATTTATTATTTAATTTTTTAATTAATACACAAATTTAAAAATAACAAAGGTCCACAAAATAAAAAAGTGCTATGTACTGGGTATTAGGCAAAAAAATTTTGACATATTTTTTGCCGCTGAACACGAACCTAAAGTCAAAACTAGAGGGTCAAACTACAAACAAATTCCCTACGGAAATAAATAAAATATTAGATTGATTAGATTTTGTAAGTATTAGCAATATAATATAAGCAAAAATATACAAAATAATAACTATAACACTAGCCAGATAACCTACCCTAAGGCATTTCTAAACCGAATTTCACCTTGCATTTAACTTCCACTGTATTTGCATTTGGAATTCAGATTTCGTAGCCATGATAATCTAACTAATTTGCGTTGCTCCCTAAATAAAATTAGGCAATAACGCGTGCTGAATATGAAATTTGGCACCTTGAAGATATTAATTCCGGTAAAGTCAAGCGGAGTACTCATAGTTAACCAAAATACAATGTATCAATATAATAAATAATAGCTTAAAAACTAAAAACACTTTTTATATACAACCGAACTAAAAATTAGAAAATAAATTCTCATTACAAAGAGTTTGTATTACAGTAATAAAAAGGTCAAACAATGAATCATAATTATATACCTCAAAATAGAATTATAATAAAATTTAAGATAATAACAGAATAATTCACTTCAGAATAAAAGCGTGGGGTGCTTAATATATTAAATGTTATAATTATTTCATTTGTTAATATCTATGAAGAAAAAGTTATGAAAAAATAGTAAAATGCACCCCACGCTTTTACTCTGAAGTGAATTATTCTGTTATTATCTTAAATTTTATTATAATTCTATTTTTGAGGTATATAATTATGATTCATTGTTTGACCTTTTATTACTGTAATACAAACTCTTTGTAATGAAAAATTATTTTCTAATTTTTAGTTCGGTTGCATATAAAAGCGTGTTTTTAGTTTTTTAAACTATTATTTATTATATTGATACATTGTATTTTGGTTAACTATGAGTACTCCGTTGACTTTACCGGAATTAATATCTTCAAGGTGCCAAATTTCATATTCAGCACGCGTTATTGCCTAATTCATTTAGGGAGCAACGCAAATTAGTTAGATTATCATGGCTACGAAATCTGAATTCCAATGCAAATACGTGGAAGTTAAATGCAAGGTGAAATTCGGTTTAGAAATGCCTTAGGGTAGGTTATCTGGCTAGTGTTATAGTTATTATTTTGTATATTTTTTGCTTATATTATATTGCTAATACTTACAAAATCTAATCAATCTAATATTTTATTTATTTCCGTAGAATTTGTTTGTAGTTTGACCTCTAGTTTTGACTTTAGGTTCGTGTTCAGCGGCAAAAAATATGTCAAAATTTTTTTGCCTAATACCCAATTACATAGCACTTTTTTATTTTGTGGACCTTTGTTATTTTTAAATTTGTGTATTAATTAAAAAATTAAATAATAAATGAAGTAGTGGTACATTATTTTAAAGCTTCTAACGATTATTTTATTATCCCTAGGATGTAAAAGCAAAAAAACATAATTTTACCTTACAGCAAACTATTTTATTAGTTTTGTTAAGTGCATCATAACTTTTTTTATCTTTGGACAAACCATGAAGGCTAAAAGCCTATATACTAACGTATCGTGGGTGTCTTAAGCGAGGTAAGAGGAGTTTGTTGACACGGGACTGACATACTTAAAGATTTGGGGGGGAAGGAAAAGACCTCCGCGGGCAGCAGGTTTCACATTCTAGAAACTCTAGGAATAAAAGAACGAACAAAGTGGGAAGTTCGGGGCCTGTCCAGTTGGACCGTATAGGGATGCATACGCCTCACCACGAGTTTCCCTGGTAGGAACTGCAAGTGGGCTTTGTAAGAAAAATAATTCCGAACCAAAATAATGCGTTAGGGAGTGAACGGGGGAGTGCTTTTAGGGGCAAAAATGGTTTTTGCAATTTTGAGCTATACAGTAAATCCTTTAAAAAAGGTAACAGTTGTCGACATTAAAAAACCTACAACTTATGTAATAACCATTTTTACCCTAACCTCAAAATTTTCGAGGAAAGTAGAAAAAACTGTTTTTTCGGTTTTAAAATTTTATGTTTTACAAAAATAGTTTGATTAAGCTGAAATTTTGAGCAGATATTCTTTTTATTATTTTTAATATACTGTATTTTTTATTAATAAAAAATTCAGCCGTTATGATGAAGACTTACTTAAAAAAAAAAGAAAAATTTCAACCGGCGATTTGACTTAATTTTTTTATGAATTATGGTTCGCTATGGGCTACTAATTTTTTTGTTTTTTTTGTTAACTTTTAATAAATGTAAAAAAATAATGCTTTAATTAAAAAAAGTTGAAAACAAAAATTAAAAAACACAAAATATAGTCATTTTTCATTATACTCGTACATTGTGTTATTTTTTCGAAAAATTAATACTATCTATTAAATTTTTTAAAGAATTTTTAAATATTGTAAAAAGATTTGAAACAATTTTAAATGTAAAAGTTGGATTACAGGTATACAGTGTGACCCAGAATTGGTGTTACAAGAGAACACAATTTTTAAATTTTAAATCTACATTTTGGGAAGACTGGTCGCATGATCCAAAACAAAGAAATACAAAATTTTGCTCCTATTGGTAATATGCAGGGCAAGTTATAACTAAAAGTATGAAAAATGACCTAGTGTAAAGTACTTTTATTTTTAAAAATAGAACCAAATTGTATAAGTTAATGTTAAAGAGAATAAAATTTTACATTAAAATTTGTAATTAAAGCATTAAAGAAAAAAAAATGTTATTGCCAATTTTTTTCATGTTATGCACTTAAATAAGCAGACAGCTCACCATCGCGGAACGGATCAGAATGGAAGCGAACGAAAATTTTAAAAGCATATACCTAAATGGGAGTTCCTCGGTATTCCGATCTCCGATTTCTTTTGCCTAAAAAAAATTTTGGGAATTTTAGGAATAATAATTTCCCAAAAAAAGTACACTTTCCCAAAGCACTTTTTTTTAATTACATACGAAAAGGTTTTTTTTCTTAAATTTACTAGTAAAAAACAAACTGAGTATTTACCTGTTTAATTTAATTGAACTTAGTCCATAAAAAAAAAAACATATATTTTTTATAAATTTCAAAATGATGCATATAAATATAATTTTTTTTTAGTTTTACTAAATCAAGTTTTTCTAGATTAATAGTAATATTGTGACACAAAATACAAAAAAAAATTAAAACTTTAATAGATTTAAGTGTTAATTTGCCAACTCCCTTTACAGTTTGTATCTGTAAAGTTATTTCCAGAAACTGTATGTATTTTAGATGACAAACTTTCTCTCCCGATGTTGGCTCCGTGCAGCCACAGTATGAATATTTATATACCCTTTTCCTTGATTACAAGTTTAAAATGCAAAATAGGCAATTTACATTTATTTCGCTGCGGGACTTCTTTTATTTTATTTAGGTAACTTTACAGAAGTATAAAGATCTTCAGAGATAAAAATCCATTGTAATTTATTTATTATAAAGTTAACGATTGTTTTTAAATATGATGTTAAATAAAATATATCGTTGATATGATGTATCTAAAACTATTAGTTTTGTACAGGGACTATTAAACTACTTTTTTAACTTTAATTTAATATCATAAATTAAAATTACGGTATTTTAACTAAAATTTCGGGTTAATTATTAAAAATAAAGACTTCCTCGGTATATTTTAACATTTTTGTAATTTATTGGTTTCTTAAATTTTTTTTTTTATCTTTGGACAAACCACGAAGGCTTAAAGCCTAAATACTAACGTACCTTGGGTGTCTTAAGCGAGGTAAGAGGGAGTTTGTTGACACGGGACTTAAATACTCGAAGATTTGGGGGAAGGAAAGACCTCCGCGCAGGTTCCACAATCTAGAAACTCTAGGGATAAAAGAACGAACAAAGTGAGAAGTTCGGGGCCTGTCCAGTTGGACCGTATAGGGATGCATACGCGCGGAACCACGAGTTTCTCTGGTGGGAACCGTGAGTGGAGGAACTATACTGGACAATTCTTCAGAGCAGAAGCCATGGAAGTACCTATAAAAAGCGATAAATCCCCCACAGCTCGACGATGGTCAAGAGAGGGAAGCGTTTCTGTAAGTAAAGGATCATTAATGAGACGAACAGCTCGTCTTTGAATAAAATCAAGAATGCTTAGGGTTGTGGGGGACGCCATGCCCCAGATATGGGAACAATATTCCAAGGGAGGTCGGATTTGGAACACATATAAAGTGTATAAATTAGAAGCGGAAAAATACTTTTTGGCTCGAAAGAGAAATCCAAGCTTTTTGAAGCTGCCGTGGCTATAGATACAATGTGTTTATGCCAGTTAAGGTTACTTTCAAATGTGACGCCCCCAAGATTGAAGGTGTCTTTGCTCTGTAAAACTTGGCCGCTCATAAGTAGAGGATGAGTATTTGATGACTCTCTTCGCGACAAGGAACATGATTGTGTTTTGGATGCATTAAAATGGGCGAGATTTTTGACGCCCTAATCTAATATTAAATTAAGATCCTGCGAAAGAGATATCTGCATCGCTCTACGTTTGTTTTCCAAGTCAGGTTTAGTGATGGGTTTAGGAACCTGAAAGCTGGAGTGAAGGGTACTATCGTCGGCGAAACTATGAATGGAATTAGTTGTGGACGAGAGAAGGTCGTTGATGTGAAGAAGAAACAATGGTGCCAGAACTGAGCCCTGAGGGACTTCAGCATTTACTTAGTGAAAGCTTGAAGAATGGCCGTCCACAATAACTGATATACGTCGATCAGATAGATAACCAGAGAGCCAAGTACAGAGTTTAGTTGAAAGACCATAAGAGGGAAGTTTATTAAGAAGTGCGGCATGCCAGACCTGGTCCAAAGCTTTGGATATATCAAGAGCAACGATCTGGGACTCACCTAGAAACTCAAGATACTTATTCCAGCAGTGTGAAACGAAGGAAAGAAGATCTGCTATAGATCTTTGTGGCGAAATCCATACTGCCTGTCATGCAAAATTTTGTGTTTTTCTAAGTACTTAAGAATTTGTGAATTAATTAATTTTTCCATTACCTTACAAAGAACTGAGAGAATTGAAAATGGTCTATAGTTAGATGCTTTCCAGCTCTCCGGAAAGATACCTGTGTCGTAAGAAATTCGAAAGAGCCGAGTTAAGATTGATGCAAGTTTTTTTAAAACGATTGCTGGTATGCCATCCAGCCCAGACGATTTCTTGGTGTTAAGGGAAGAATAAGACAAAACATGTTTTTTGACTTGAATTAGGGAAAATATCGTTAAAAAATTGCTGACAAATTATTTCGATTGTATAAAAGTTAAAAGCATTATATTTGGTGAATGACATTTACATTAAAATATTTTTTTTATCTAAAAGGAATGTGTTTTTAAAATTATTAACACCATTAAAAAGTTTAACATTTAAAAACAAGAATAAACATACATTTTCCCCGACCGTTAAAAAAAGCAGTTTTTTAAATCGTTAACATAAAGGTAAAGTACTCCATTTTAGTACACTACATAAAGTGTTAAAAACGTAACTTTTTTAAACACTTTAAAATTTTTTTACACTTTGCATTAGTGTTTTGTTTCCATGCCTACTACAAATAACTTAATTTTTAAATTACGCAATGTAACAGTAAACGCGACATCAACTGAACCAAACGGTCAAGTAACCTTTAATTTCGCCATTATTTCTTTTAGTCCATGGGTCACTAGTTTTAAAATTTGACAGTTTGTGAATAAATTAAATAGAAATTATTTAAAATTATTAGGTATTATTGAATTTGGATGACTGAGAAAAGCGGTTTATACTATTTTAGTATTATTTATACAAAAAGTAAGTACAAACAATTTTTTAAAATTAAATCATAACGACATAGATATGAAGAGGATAATTGTCTTTTAAAAAATATGGAGGCTATAATATTTTGTTGCAATATAATAGCTGTGCTGCAAAAATTAAAATTAATAAGTTAAAATAGATAAAACATGTATAACCTGATAATTTGCAAAATTTTTATACGGTCGTAGAAAAAATATAGTGTGCAACACATGCATAAAGTGTCTTTTTTACCCATGAGATTGCCGTACTCGCCTGACGGCTCGTGCTGTCAAACTTCCCATTTGTAAAAACACTACTATTTTATGCACATGTTACATAAATTGCTACATATTTAACGCATAAAGACATAAGACAGCGATTATGAGCTAAGTCATATTTTGAAATGCAATTATTTATCCTGCGATATGGTAAAACTAAAACATCCTGTACATACGCAATGGGGTTAAAGAATTATTACATTTATGGAACTGCTAAGGTAACAATTTTTATTTCAGAGGCGGTTATGCTATTTGTAATGGTCCATAATAGTAATAAAAGCAATTTTTCCGTTATCCCTATTTTTCACAACAATTTCCGCTGAAATTTATAGCTATATTTGAGTTATATTTTACGCCACAGAGCTATAAAATAGCATCATGTCGCATTTACCATGCAAAGTGGCGCAGTTAGAGACATTTTATAGAATAAGTGTGTACAAAGTATACGCAGATGTGACAAAAAATTATTTGAATCTTTATAAACATAATAAAAATATTATATTTTCCTACGACCACATGTGAAAATAGTAAATAGCACACTGTTTTCATGCATGCCTTATATCACACTAGTGTTGCAAAGTACTTTACAGCACTAGTGTTGCAAAATATAATATAAAGCTGTCATCGCTGTCATTGTTATTTAAAATAAATTTGGAGTTACCAGGCGTTAAGTGGATTAACATTGAAAAAGCCATGTAATATTTTTAAATGAGGACCTTTTTAATTCTAAAATGATAAAAAGCTACTAGGTAGGTGATTTTTGATATAAACATTTTTAAACAGTATAATATATCGCAGTAAGGAAAAGTATATATCACCCTAGTGATGCAAAGTTTTCAATTGTTTTCTTATTTTTTCTGTGAAGACAAACAACTTTTATTTGTTTTGGTAAATAACTTGTGGTCGTAGGAAAAATAGTGTACATTACTTGTGTGAAAATCACTTTCTTACACTCGTGGGTTTGTCGCACTCGGCTAACGCCTCGTGTAACAATATTCCCACTCATGTGAAATTAGTCATTTTCCACACTTGTAATGTAATATACTATTTTATAACAAGTATAAAAAACCACTGTAAAATTATTAAGGTATACAGTGTGGACATAAATATTCCCTCCCTCTGCCAACTTTTGTACCCTTAATTTTTCTTTACAAAATTTGGGTATGATCACTGATCTCGATGGATTGCCAATATTATTAACTGCGTGAAACAAAACTTACATTTCATGGGCAAAAAACGGGTTTGTGCGCAACCAAATCGAAGGTGAACGCGCCTGGCGTCAAACCAACTATCCTCGTTTTCTGTTTGGGGTACGGTAGCTGATGAGCATCACGGTCAGACCGCGAACGAAGGGCACGGGGTGCCGGTGTTTGTATTTTGCCATGGCTTTAAAGTGCGCATGTTTGCCCACCCTCGATTTATTTACTGCGCAAGGGCGAGAAAATCCGAAAAATGCATCTTGCCACTGCGGATCTAAATGTAGGTTATCTATGGTTATGATTAATGGGAGGATATAAACTACTTTTTGACGTAAAAAGATAGCAGCAATAATCAAGATGGCGAATAAGCGCCATTTTAGAAAAAAAATTAAAAGGAAAGGGGGTCTTGTGACACACCATTTCAAAGCTTCTGACAAGAACTTTATAAACCAAGAATATAAAGTCAATACCTTTACCTACTAAAAAATGGCGGCACTTTAAAAAACTACCTGATTTTGATGGCCATATTTCCGAAACTAATAAAATTGAATTAAATTAATGTTGTATTGTAAAGTCCTTTTTAATGTTGATATAATATACAGGGTGTTTTTATTTAAAAATATCAAGTTTTTCTCTTACCCTGTATATTACTACCAGTATCACCATTAAAAAGATCTTTTAAAGAGCTTTAAAAAAATACCACATTAAGTACATCTTACTCCATTTATTTTTAAAGTACCGCCATTTTCTAGCAGGTAAAGGTATTGATTTTATATTCTAGGGTTGTAAAGTACTCGTCAGGAGCTTTAAAATGATGTACTACAAAACTTTATAACAAAAACTTAAACTAAAAAAACCTGATTCGTTTTGGAGACACAAAGTGTTTTATAAATTTTGTCACTACCGCTAAGCACTTGTAACTTCCTTAATATCAATGCTAAAAAAAAATGTAAAAACAAGACCAGTTTTAGGAATTTTAAATTTTTAGTTTTCGTATGGTTAACGAAAAGGCGGTACCCCCTACAGAGACTCCAAACTATACAAATGTAAAAATAGACTGAAAAAGAACTATCTTTATTTTTATTAACATAGAAAAATTCAAATGAATAGGTATTATTAAGGAACAACTAAAAACCCGCTTTTAAAGCAGATTGAAGCAAAAAGTTTAAAATAATTATTTAAAAAATGTTAAAACAATTATAAACAAAAGAACTAGTGTTACTGTAAAAAGCATCGGGCGCTCGATACAAGGAAAAAACGCCCAGACTATTAAAGAATAATACATGTATTTTCGTTCATTATTGTTTTAATAATATTTTAAAAATATTTTAAACTTTTTAGTTCGATGTTTTTTTAGTTTTTTTTACTATATTTATTTAATGGCTTTAATACAAATAAAGGTAGTTTTCTTTTTGTCTATTTTTACTTGTTTGTAGGTTTAGGGTACCTGTCCATGTATTGTGTAGTTTGGAAAAAGTGGTTTAAAGCTTTTTTTTAACTAAATTTTTTATAAGGATATGCTATTAAAACGTGTTTTTAGTTTTAATTTGACCAAATTTATATTTATCTTTTTAGTTTAATTTTTTGTTAAAAAAAAAGCGCAGATGGGATTAGAACCAACGATTGCGACTTAGTCCGCTCGGCCAACGAACGCAGTTAAATATAGTCAGGGGCTGATCCAGATGGGGGGGCGAAGGGGCCGCGCCTCCGGTGAGCCCTACAGAATACATGATACTGGCCAGTTTGATCCTGGAACATTTGAAAATGTAGAATTGTACAACTGTTTTTTAAACATTTGTTAACTTTTTTTTGGTTCTTGGTAAGTTTAATTTGAGCGTTTTGTTTTTATGTTTTTTAAAGAACAAGTAGGTTTGTGTACCATAAGGATTTTTTATTTGCATCCCTCCTGAGATAAAGTTCTGGATCCGTCCTTGAATACAGTAGTAAGCCAATAATTGCTCTTAGTGTTGATTTTTACTAAAATTAGGTATTGTATGTTCATTAGAGATAAAGACCTTTTTATTTGACGTTTTGGTAAATATTTAAAATAAAAGAAGTTTTCTTTTAGTCAATTTTCACTATTTTGTAGTTGTTAGAGTTGATGTTCTTCATATTTTTTTAATGTAAATCTTGTTTTTCTAGAAATCAAAAAGATTTTGCCATACAAGACTTTCCTAAAAATTAAAATCTTTGGTATTTTTGAACTATTAAATTAATCGTCCGTGGACCTAGTCTATGAACGTATCCAAAAATCATATAAGAGATACGAGGGAAATAAAAAAATTGTCGTGTTTGATTTTACCCTATATATCCTTTAATATAAGAAACAGCAAAAAACAAAATTATTTTTGTAGAACTTTTTACATAGAATTCTCAAAAAGTATTTGATTTTTATACAGGGCTGCGTTAAAAAGTTACGATGCCAACTTGTTGATGTTTTTCCTTTGAAACACCCTGTATATTTTTTACTAATTAATAGTCTTTGTATTTACAAAAACAAATGTATATATAATATAGTATCAATATCTGTTGTAGTTTTTAAAATATTTTAATTTAATAATTTGTTTTTGATTTTTTTACAATATTATTTTAGAATAATGAATAAATGTAAAAATTAGGATATTTTTTATGATTTATGGTATTTTTAATATACTTTTACAAGTATAAACACAATAAACAAGAATTAATATCTACATATGTATATGCTCATCTCGAAAATGTTTCTGTTTTTTTTTATATAATTGTATTAAATTAAACCTTTTTTAAGCCTGTTATTATAAAAAATATAATTGTATTTTAAAATTTACCCATACTAAATTTAAAATTTGTTAACAAGAAGGCTGTAAATGCAAACGAATATAACCATAAACATGGTATAGACTAGAAAGGTTTAAAAAAGAAACAAACAATCATATTACACCCTATAAGCTAATGGCATCATCCCCATATAATCAAATTTTAACACTTAGAAGACAATCTAAAAGAATTTGACTCTTTTACAAAACCACATATTTTTTTAATGTGTTTATACTTTTAAAAGTATATTAGGGTTAAAAAATTGAATTATTATTTTAACATTTTATTTTAAAAGAAGGTATAACCATACGGTGTACGCTTAAAAACAAATATTCAAATTTAAATATCTAAAAATTAAGAGATAATGATACAATATTATATATATTTTTTATCGTAGTGACAAGAACTATTAATAAGTAAAAAAATATACAGTGTGTTCCATAAGAAAAACATCAAGTTGACATTGTAACTTTTAACGCAACCCCGTATACAAAGTGGAATACTTTCTGTAGATTCTATTAAAAAACTTTTACAAAAATTGTCTTTTGGTTTTTTGCTTTTTTCTTGTTTAAAGTCTTGTATTATAGGGTAAAATCAAAAACGTCAATTTTCCAATTTTCTCTCGTTAAATAATTTTATTAAAGTTCCAAGTACGCCTTTTTTAGTTTCTTCAAAATTGAGCCCATAACACCTTCCTCGGTTTTTTAATCACTCCAGTAATAACTGAGACTGTCCATAAAAACGCCCAATTTTGCCCACTCTGTACATTTTAGGAAACTAAAATCTGAATTTCGGAAAATTTTACTACTATTATTTATTGTTGTAAATAAAACTGGGGAAAATTTGCCTTTAGCCCTTTTAAAATTTGATTACCTATGCAAAATTGAGTTTTAGGCATCATTTAAAAAATAAGCAGTTTCTAATTCTCATACTTCAGTTTTTATTACTAGTTGTGTCTACAAATTAGACGGTAAATCGATAGGTAATTAAATTGACAATTGGCTACATTACTCTTTCTACAAATGGTTTTAAAACTAATTTGACGGCCGATATAAATGGCCGCTAATATAAGGGATTCGTTTCTAATAAATGCCAATAATCTAACAAAGGTTGTATTTGTGAGACTTGTGGTTATTGTGGTGGAATATTGTAGACATTTTTTATAAAAAATAAAGGGTTTATATTTATTACGGCCAGATAGCTTTTTCCAAATAAATAATATAAACAACTTAAAAAAAACTACTTTTTGCGTCTTTTTGCGTAAATAAAAAAAAATGACTTTTAGAAAATACGGTATGTTTACCTAGCAACGGGTTTTTTTCGCCGCGTTTGATGGAACACATCTACATAATACCGCTGCTCATATAGATAATGAAATTAAAGGAGCTTGTAGGAGAGGGGTGGCCAACTTCTTTAGACCCAAGATCGACTTTTCCGTGACGACACCCAGTGCAATCTACAAATTACATACTTCGGCGATTTAAAAATGATACAAGATAATGTGTGCAGCAGTTGGTAAAAACTTAATAGTAATATTGGGCAGTGTGTTCTACGAATTTATATTTTTTGCCTTGCCACGATCGACTGGACCAATACTCGCGATCGACCGGTCGTTCGCGATCTACAGGTTGGCCACCAGTGTTGTAGGATAACAACCCCATTGTCTATGTAAGCAGCGGTATTTCGTCAGCATGTTCCGTCCAACGCGGCAGAGAGAACCCGTCGGTAAAAAAATATACCTATATATTTAAAGGCAAATTTTTTATTGTCAAGGTTCAAAAAACGTTAAAAATGTACTAATAAAGTTAGATCTACCTAATGTGGCATTTTCTTGAAGCTCTTTTTAAAATCTTTTTAATGATAATATAATCTACAGGGCGCCTCATAAAAAACCAATTACCCTGTATATTATTACCAGTATCATTGTTAAATAGATCTTGTTGAGAGCTTGAAGAAAACACCACATTAGGTACATCTAACTTTATCTAAAATGGACAAAAGAAGTGAATTCTGAAAATAGCAATATCGAATAAGATGTCGATTATATACCATCGGATCATGAAACTGACTTAGACATCAAGGTCAACAAAGAAGACAAAGAAAAAAATGACAAAATTAAATAGTCAAAAATATTTTGCGCTGCCAACTTCTTAAATGGTAAAACTCGCTATATTGTTTAAATTAATTTAAAATTTAAACAAGAGCTAATACATGTGTAAATTTAAATTCATGTGAATAAAAACTAGAAATGGCAACGATATATCGAATATTTTTAAATATCGATATATCGTAAATTAAAAATCGATAATCTTTATCGATATTTAACTTCTTGATATGTCGATATCGAATATTTTCGATATTTGTGGCAAATGAGACAAAATTATAAAGCGGTTTTTTATTTAAATGTTTAAAACTGTCAAAAATGTTGTACACTAAAAATAAATAAAGGATCAAGGTACTCTTTACTATTATGCCTTAATTATTTACCCAGTACCTGGTAAAAAAAACAATAAAAAAATTATGTAATATAAAAAAATTTACCGATATTTTTTTCTCTCTCAAATATCGATATATTGCTATTCGATATATCCAATAATCGATATTAGCCAAAACGATATTTATTGATATCGATATATTGGTGTTTCTTTTTAAAATTTGACATCCCTAATAAAAAACCGATTTATTGTTACTAAATTTTTGCAAATTATGATTTATTTATTTATTTTTAAGTCAATTATTTTTGTCATATTAAAATTCTACTGCTAAAATTAAAATATTGTTTTAATAAAAACGATAACTGAGCCATACAATTTTGCAAGCGAGCTTTCAAATTTTAACCCTTTTGTTAGCTTAGGGAAGCTTAAAACTGAATATTCATGGGCGCAGGCTTTTAATCAAGTTCTAATACGACCAGCCATTCGCATTCATACATGAGCTCGGGCAAAAACAAACACGATAAGAAAAACAATTGAAAATCGACATGGAATGGACATGAGAAGGGAGGAACGGTTCATTTAGACAAACTTTTTTAATGGTTATGAAAAGATAAATTGTTAAGTTATTTTTAAAATGTTTTGGATTTCATCTCTATAGTAGCTTTTTAAACGTTAATGTGGTGCATATTTTTAGTAATATTGTGACGTAGGAATTTTGAACTATCTTCTTGGGACCATGAGACCGGTGGACCATCCAAAACTAACTTTGCATTTTTTAAAAACCAACTTAACTTATTTGATTACCTAAATTTAGTACGGGCATACCCCCCACTAGGGGTAGCCCGTACGGGGCTTAACTAAAACTTTAACTTTATGCTTGACTTCACTTTTCCTACTTCTTATCTAATAATCTTTATGACTTTTTTCCTCCCTCTTTAAATATTAAATTTTCCAGGGTTTGTTTTGCATTTCTACGCGACCCAGTTTGTTTAATGTTTTTATTTTATTATTATAAGAGTAACCTAGAAAATTGTTTAATTTATACTTTTAAAACCTTGACACCTCACGTATATCTTTATTTAGCAAAATTCCCAATGTTAAGTAACCTAATTAAAATGTATACTTATTTTAAAATTCCCAAAAATGTATATTTTTAAAATTCCCAAAATGTATACTTTACTAGGTGTTCACAATATTATCAAAAAAAAAAAAAAAAAATCTACACAGGGTGTTTCACAACTTATCCGACAAATCTTAAGGCCTTATTCTACAATAAAAAATTTGAAAAAACTTTTTATAAAGATATATCCTAGTCCCCTCTTAGTTTTTGAACTACGTTAAAAATTTAAAATTATTATTGTTTTTTGTAATAACTTTAATACCAATTCAGATATTTAAAAAAAATTGAGGGACGCCTAACATGCACCAGAAGACATTTTTGGCATACAAGAGAAACAAAATTGTGTGTCATCCATGAGAGGTTTAACCCATATAACATTTTTGCCGGCAAGGCATTGGCAAAAGGTATTAAAAAGACATCAAAATGGGCAATTAGCCGTTATTAGGCCACGTGTTGCAGAATATGTGATGGCATCTATCATTAATAAGTTAAGATGAAAAAATGCGCTAAGGATGATGGCATTCATCATTAATAAGTTATGCTGAAAAATGCATTTAGGATGTTAGCATCCATCATTAAAAGGTTTTGGCAAAAATATGCCTTTCAGATGATGGCATTACATTATTTTTTCCTAATGACAATAAAATGCATTTTACCGTCCAGGGAACTAAAATGTGCATAAATAATGCACATGCATAATGTGTGTTTATGTACAGGGTGTCCCATATAAAATAAAATACTATAATTTTGGAAAAACCATAAGAGATACAATAACAAAACTAAAAAAATACATTTCATTGAACAACTTCTGCATTTAACTTTTTCTTGTATCTCTTATGGTTTTTCCAAAATTATAATATTTAATTTTATATGGGACACCCTGTACATAAACACAAATTATGCATGTGCATTATTTATGCACATTTTAGTTCCCTGGACGGTAAAAATGCATTTTATTGTCAGTAGAAAAAAATAATGTAATGCCATCATCTAAAACGCATATTTTTGCCAAAACCTTTAAATGATGGATGCCATCATCCTACATGCATTTTTTCAGCATAACTTATTAATGATGGATGCCATCATCCTAAACGCATATTTTTCATCATAACTTATTAATGATGGATGCCATCACATTTTCTGCAACACGTGGCTTAATAACGGCCAATTGCCCATTTTGATGTCTTTTGATACTTTTTTGCCAATGCCTTGCCGGCAAAAATGTTATATGGGAAGGTTAATATTTTTAATAAAAAATTATACGCCACTGCATTTTTCTAAAATAAAAAATACTTATTAGGTCTGGACCAAATCTAATCTTTTGACTGACTTTTTTTATTTGATGCAAGTTTTTCGCGTAACTAAATAGAACCATTCCTTGGCATAGTCAAATCCCTATAAAAATTAACGCGAAAACCGGACACTCTAAATCCCGTAGGGGCGACAATGGTAATTTTTTTCTTGTATGCCAAAAATGTCTTTTAGTCTATAGAAGCGTAAAAGCGACTTAATTTTTTTCCTTTTTAATCTAAATTGGTATAAACGTTATTACAAAAAACAATAATTTTAAAAAGCCAGAACGTAAACTGAGTTTTGGTCGTGTCTTGTTAAGATTTTATTTTATTGGTTTAGAGTTTGAAACCATCTCTGTATTGTAAGTAATTTTTTTATTAAATATTTAAATAATTTATCTCTTTTAAAGTAATCTCAACTTTAATTATATTATGCAAGGACAAAATAGTTCTTTATAGTATATAAAAGTTTCAATATTTCCAAAATGTCTAATAATTTTTTTAATTTTGAAGAAAAGCCATATATTATTTGGTTTAAACGCAATCTCTTAGAAAACAAATAAACTATAGAAGAAATTAGGTATTTTTAAAATGTTTTTTTACTTCTAACAATTCTTTTAAACTGTGCAAATTAAAAAATTGCAGACACATGCTAATGTAATTTTTTGGTAATAGTTCGATATAGCGGTTTTCGCTATTATAAGAGATTTTCGAAAAATTCTTTTTAGGGCGTTTCTATAGGTCGATTATGACACAAATCTGTGTGCGCGTTTTCGAATATCCATTTCTATAATTTATTATTAATAAAAACATATTACGGGACGGTGTAACATTAATATACTGCACTCGGGGCACATGAAAAATGTAAATTAATTTTGAAAATAATTAAATTTTTCGAAAAACTATCCCACACATATGAGATATCTCGTCCGCCATTAATTAAAGAAGGAAAATTCATTTTGGTCAGCTGATAACATGAAGTTCGTCATTATAAAAATGACGGTCTTGATAGAAGCAGCGTTGCCAAACTTCTTATGAAGAATTAACACCAAGCCTATTTCGGGGATTATCCACCATTTCCATGAGAAACAATGGTATTTTTTGTAGAAATGTCTCCTTCTTTATGTTTAGGTATTTTCCTTTTTTCTCTACAAATTATAATAGGAAAAAGAAATAACTTAATTTTTCATATGAATTTTGTCCTGTATCTTCCTTTTTTTTAAGCTATTGACACTTTCTCACTTTATTTGGCAACATCGCAAGACATTTACAGTTCTATTGCAAACTCTTCTTTTTATGCAGTGACAGCCATGGCGGGATTGTTGTACTATTATGTATTTTTAATTTTTTAAACAATTTTTTGGCATTTTTGTAAACAGAAAGTGCGGTGTGTACTGTGAAATACTGTTTTTGGGCGTTTAATGTAGGATTTCTACTGTTTCGTCCCCACCCAGCACCCCTGTTCACTCCACCGTCCCGTAATATTTGTGTCATAATCTACCTATAGAAACATCCTGAAAAGAATTTTTTAAAAATCTCTTATAATAGCGAAAACCGCTATATCGAACTATTTCCAATTTTTTTTCTAATTTTAAGAGCAGTTTACGAACATCCTGTTTATTCGTATTTAAGAATACAAAACGATTTTTGTGTTGTTTTTTTATTACCATTAAATCAGCATTTTATATTTTAATAAAAACAATAATAATAAATTTAAGATTAATTATTATAAAAACCAAAAGATACAAATAAAAAAATAGGTTAAAAAATTTTAATGCCTTATATATTTTAATAAAAAGCTTTTAATTTGGAACTCTTTTAAAAGCTTATAGAGGCTGCAAAATAAATATTCATTAATGCAAGCTTTTAGTACAGCTTTAAAACAGCCATTAGCGTTTTACAACAATTCATGTTAAAAACGTATACAGGGTGATTCAAAAGTAAGCGGCATCCTTTCAGGAGCGTAATCCTTGCATAAAAATAAGGCAAAAAGTTCCTATAAACATATGGCCGAAAATGCATATTAAGGGAGCTACAACCCTTTGAAAGTTACTGAAGAAATTAGGTTTTTATTTAATATCTTTATGATTAAAAAAGGAAGTTTTTGAAACTTTTCAAGGTTATATTTTTTTAGTGGCCAATTTTATGGTGAAACCAATTTTTCGCCTTGACGCTTCTAAGGGGTGGTTTTTAAGGGTGTAGGGAATAAAACCCTCACTAACTTTTCCCCTTTATAAGATTTTAACTTTTTGATAGCTTTTTCTGAAAGTCCAATGATTTTTACCAAAAAAGGTACTCTTGCCTCAAGTCGCTAGGGGCAATAGTTTTCGAGAAAATCGCGCGTAAACACTTCAATGCAGGATTGACCCCTATTTTCATTTGAAAAAAAAAAATTTAATATGCATTTTCGGCCATATGTTTATAGGAACTTTTGCCTTATTTTTATGCAAGGATTACGCTCCTGAAAGGATGCCGCTTACTTTTGAATCACCCTGTATATATGATAATATAAAAACAATTTAAAATTCGTTCTCGTCTAATTTGTATTAAAGTAAGGTCAAATACTAACATTGCTACAATTTTATTGTCATTAAAAAGCTGTTGCTTTTAGAAAGCTATTACACAGTCAAAAACCTGACTTATAGAAATAAAATACCATATGAAATTTTAGCGATTTTGCCATGCATTAAAATGGCTCTTATTTCTTTAAACACAAAACGTTCGACGTATGAAAAAGTTTCAGGAGACCAAAAAACCCCAAAATAAATAAGTATTTTAAAAATAGTATATTATTTCGAAGAAAAAGCAGCAAACTATTTTTTTAAACTCATGACAAATCTTTAAACGCCAATATTTTTTTTTTACTTTTACAGCACAAAATGTGCTCCTGAACTTGCACCTATCTTAACTCGGTTCTTTCGAATTTCATACACAGGTATCTTTCCGGAGAGCTGGAAAGCTGTACGTGTTCAACTTATTCCCAAGAAAGGATCTAAATTTCTTCGATCTAACTATATACCAATTTCAATTCTCTCAGTTCTTTGTAAAGTAATGGAAAAATTCATTAATTCACAAATTCTTAAGTATTTGGAAAAACACAAAATTTTGCGTGACAGGCAGTATGGATTTCGCCACAGAAAATCTACAGCAGATCTTCTTTCCTTCGTATTACACTGCTGGAATAAGTCTCTTGAGTTTCTAGTTGAGTCCCAGATCGTTGCTCTGGATATATCCAAAGCTTTTGACCAGGTCTGGCAAGCCGCACTTCTTAATAAACTTCCCTCCTATGGTCTTTCAACTAAATTCTGTAGTTGGCTCTCTAGTTATCTATCTGATCGATATATATTAGTTATTGTGGATGGCCATTCATTAAGCTTTCAACAAGTAAATGCTGGAGTGCCTCAGGGCTCAGTTCTGGAACCAGAATTGTTTCTTCCTTACATTAACGACCTTCTCTCGTCTACAACTAATTCCATGCATAGTTTGCCGACGATAGTACTCTAACTCCAGTTTTCAGGTTCCTAAATCCATCACTAAACCTGATTTGGAACACAAACGCAGAGCGATGCAGATATCTCTTTCGCAGGCTCTTAATTTAATATTGGATTAGGGCGCCAAAAATCTCGTCCATTTTAATGCATCCAAAACACAATAATGTTCCTTGTCGCGAAAAGAGTCATCAAATACTCATCCTCTACTTATGACCGGCCAAGTTTTACAGAGCAAAGACACCTTCAATCTTGTGGGCGTCACATTTGAAAGTAACCTTAACTGGCATAAACACATTGTATCTATAGCCACGGCAGCTTCAAAAAGCTTGAATTTCTCCTTCGAGCCAAAAAGTATTTTTCCGCTTTCATATTTACACTTTATGTGTGTCCGAAATCCGACCTCCCTTGGAGTATTGTTCTCATATCTGGGGCATGGCGTCCCCCACAACCCTAAGCATTCTTTATTCCATCCAAAAAGAGCTATTTGTCTTATTAATGATTTTTCACTTACAGAAACGCTTCCCTCTCTCGCCCATCGTCGGACTGTAGATGATTTATCGCTTTTTTATTAGTACTTTCATGACTTCTGCTCTGAAGAATTGTCCAGTATAGTTTTTCCACTTACGGTTCCCAACAGAGAAACTCGTGGTTTCGCGAGTATGCATCCCTATACGGTTAAACTGGACCGGCCCCGGACTTCTCACTTTGTTCGTTTTTTTCCCTAGATTGTGGAACCAGCTGTCCGCGGAGGTCTTTCCTTCCCCCAAATCTTCAAGTGTTTAAGTCGTGTGAACAAACTCCCTCTTACCTCGATTAAGACACCCATGGTACGTTAGTATTTAGCCTTTTAGTCTGCGTGGTTTGTTCAGAGATAAAAAAATGGCTTTTATTTCATTAAAGAAGAACCGTTCGTCGTACAAAAAAATATTAGGAGACCAAATAAACCCCAAAGTAAATAAGTATTTCAAAAATAAAAACGTAATGTCGTGGTCAAATAAAGTGTACCAAATTTTGAGGAAATATCTGGAATTGTAAAAAGTTATAAAAAAAGTCCTTTTTGTCTTAAAACACCCTGTATCTCAGAAAGATACCATTTTCAGATATAATTTTATTTAAAAAAAATCTAATTTTCTTCCATTTTATACAGTGGTAAACGGAAAGTACAAATTTAAAAATAACCCTGTATACAATTTTGGCATACAGTTTCTAACTTAATTTTTTTACAAAATAATTGGCTAAATTTTAGTAAGAATTCAAACTTTAATAAATTATTTGTAAACATATGCTACAAGTTCATAAACATTAGCGAAAAAACAATTAAAAATCAAGTTCAATATAACAATAAAGGGTTTAGTGAAATAATAGCTGATTTAATATAAACCTGCCAAAAGCTTTAATGTTATTGACAATATAATCAATCAATTTAGTTAACTACATACGCAAAATGTTTGCATTATTTAAAAAATCAGCAAATGATTTAATTTTTACATACATATAGGTATTATAATATTTTTTTGTCTAAAATTGTATGAAGTGTTTTTGTTAGCTTTTATAAAAATGTTATAATACATTTCACCCGTATTTAAAATTTAGTTTTGGTACCATTACGATTGATACCAGAAAGAAAAAATCCAAATAGTGAAATTGCCCTCATAAAGAAAACAAATTAAAGAAAATACAGACAAGCTAATAGTTTAGGCTATTTAAAAATAAGGCATGACCTTAACCGGCATAAATAAAGCCAGGCACTATCCATATTATTTCTATTTCTATTTTTTTTTCTTGGTTTTGGTCCCTTCAGGTCCAATCCACCACTCTCCCCCTTCCGAACTATGCTTTTCAGGGCTTTGTCGGCGGAAAATCTGGATAATCGAGCTCGTAGCTCCCAGAAATTCCAAAAAGAAAACAAATAATTCAACGTTCGATGCAATGCATAAATTGTCGACTGTCAAACCAAGATCTGCTACTGGTGTTACGTATAACCTTCACTTTCACTACTTACAGTTCCCATGGCACGCCCATCTATTTCCCGCCATTTGAGAAATACCTCGTGTTCACCACCAAACAGGATACCATCAGCTTATAGGAATCTTCGCTCACAGCGCTTAGATCCAGAAGAAAAATGCCGTCAATTTAGCGTGAATCTTTCCTTGATCCCCAAAGGTAAAAAACGCTCGTACTACACCTCTGGCCGCCACTCCGGGAAGAACTTTGTAGTCCTCTACGCACGTCCGCACTGTCCGGAGGTCAAACAAAGAGTCCCTATCCATATTAAGGGATCCCTATTCCATCATGCATTTGCGCAAGCTCAGATGTCAAAATAAGGCCGGTATTATTAGTGCCTGGCCTTATTTCGTTGCTCAATAATTCTCTAATAATACCTACTCAATTTAACTATAAACAGTAAAAACTAAACATATATAAAAGTCCAATGACTAAAAAGCAAAAAAATAACACAACAGAAATAATTAGGGCTATTGTGTGTGGCGACGCGTAACGAATGCAAATGTTTTAGAAGGACACCGTTTTAAGAAGTTCTAACCAGTGTTTATCATGTTGAAAAAGTATTTTATTATACCAAAAACTATAAAAGTTATTTAAAGAAAACCGATTTCCAATGACGTCCCTTTAGGGCACACATCTCTGTAAAAACATTAAAACGTTATTTTCATGTATTCTATATGAATCCGAGAAATTGCACACATATTCTTGGACACCCTGTATATTTGGTCCCAGAAAACTCCGCCGGAGAACCGCGCCCGATTTCACGGAGATAGAGGAAAGTGGGGCAAATTAATTCGGAAAAATTTAAAACCAGTTTTTATCCCCTTAAAAATATACAAGGATTTTTGTCAAGCTAAGTCTTTTGTTTTAGGTATGTATATCTTTTAATTTAAATAAACAGATTTTTCTACTTTCGTTTTTTCTAAAGTTTAAGTGTCGTCTGGCAACACATAACGGCACCGATGTCCAACAAGACCAGCATCGTAACAAGACCATGTCTCGTACATTTCGAAACATGCCCAGTAAATGAAATCATACGTGAAACGGTTAGCGCCGATGATCCCCGAACAAGGCTTTAAGTTTTCGAGCGGTACTTTTTATTTTAGTTCATTACGTATAAAAATTCAAAGACAGTGGTTAAAGGTTGCTGTTTGTAAACAGACAATACAAGAAAAAGTAATTTAATAATTATTAAAAAGTATAAAATTAATTGTCTGGTTACATCTTGTGAATATTATGTAAGTAAAACTTACGAATACAGTGATATTTTTTGTTTTAGAGGTTTTTTAAAATTATTGTCTTGAGAAATGTAATAAACAAATGTTTGTTTACTTGTTAAAACGCTGTGCGGGGTATGTGGTCGGGCACGAAGCAATGATATTAATATACTGCATTGTATCCGCAGTTGGTTTCTTGTGAAACATTTTTTAAATATTAATACTAAATAGGAAAAAAATTGCTTTTTAATGTTTAAATAATTATTAGAGCATTACTCTACAATTGTTTCGCCTTTCTAGGGCTTCATCAAGAGTACTTCGTATACTAAATTTTAAAAATAGAAATATTTACAAACAGAAACATTTAACACGTTTTTTCCCAAAAAGGTCTATAAAATATTATTAGGGTTTTTATTATGCGGCCCACATGTGGTAATAAATTTATTTATAAATTGGCATATCTGCGAAATTTATTCGATCATTGGTAGAAAGAGTTGTATTGTCTATAAGTATTTTTTTAATTTCTAGTTGTTCATATAAATTTAATTTTTTACCTTTGTTTTCTCTATGGATGCCTGTGTTTTTTAAAACATTTAAAATTGATAGTTTGTTTTCTTATATTCTGTTTTTGATGCTCCTTGAAATGATATTAAGCCTACGACATTTGATTACAACGGTACACTTCAAAGTCGAGACACGGCCGTGCTACGGTGCAGGACTCGGTGTGGTTATATGTGGTCAAACCTTAAAGCTGTTTTACCTTATTTGAAAAGCCCGACCCTAAATCGGTACTCTTGGTAAATGACTACGACCAAGCGTCAGTCGACCAAGTTTTGTAAAACAGAGTAGTTGGCTTTAATGTGTGTCTGTCGGACAACCAACAGAAATACGTAATTTAATTTTTTAAGTGTAAACTGATTTTACACTTGAGGAGAACAGAGATAGGATTGCTTGAAACGTTGTTTGAATAATAAAAAATAAAGACAATGGATGTCCCAAATTCTTTACGTATCATTACTAAATCATTCTCTACCACATATAAATAGTCATTGAGGTTATTTTTAACCGTTATAACGGTTAATAGCCTAAATATAGAGCAGGTACATTCATATAAGTACCTAGGTTATGAAATTCGTCTGAGGAGAGATAACCAAACGTGCGAAATAACCAGAAGAATTGGTTTAGCCTGGGCAGCCTTTGGAAGGCTGGGTCATTTTAAAAGCTAATATCCCGATTTGTCTTACAAGAAAAGTTTTCGATCGGTGTGTCTTGCCTGTGTTAACATATGGAGCCGAAACACTAACTCTAACCAAAAGCACAGTAAATAAAATTCGAATCGCTCAAAGAGCTATGGAGCGAGCTATGCTGGGCTTAACTTTAAGAGACAGGGTTCAAAATGTGGAAATAAGAAGAAGAACCAGAGTAACAGATGCCATCGAAAGAATTACTAACCTAAAGTGGAATTGGGCAGGTCACATAGCGAGAACAAACGATAATAGGTGGACAAAAAGAGTATTAGAGTGGAGACCAAGAAATGATGTCTTTCGCAATAGAGGAAGACCACCCATACGATGGTCCGACGATTTAAAACGCATTCAGGGGAATTGGATGAACGTTGCACAGAACAGAGAAAAGTGGAAGTCCTCACGCCCAGCAGTGGACAAATGTGTAGCTGTTTGATGATGATAATGATGAGGTTATTTGGTTGCCCCAAACTCATTACTACTGTGGCAACAGTTTAAAAGTTAAAATTTAAATATTTGTCTTTTTATTTTAACTTTAAAGGTCTATTAATTCATAACAAAGCGCAATACAACTTTTTTTTATATAATATTTTTAATACAATTCTTTTGGCTTACTCTATCAACCCCTATCATTAACGATTTTACCTTTCAGAACACCCTGTATATACCTAATGTTTTTCTCAATTTTAAGAGGAAATTTTTGGTTCATTTTTAACTGTCCGTTTATGCTAAATGCTACAAAATCCAAGAGACCGAGCCAAAAACTTCAGAAACGTTAACGATAAAATCGTAACCGTAAAACATTAATATTAAAAGCTTAATTCTGTCAGTTAAACCAAAGTTTTGCCTAGTTTTTAACTGGGTCAAAAAATTTAAATATAATTTGCATTACAATTTGCGTAAAATTTGGTTCTCCTAGAAATTTTTTTATTTACCCAATTTTCTTTGTAAGATTCTACCACAGATTATTATTTAAAGATTTTAAACTACAATTTACTAAATGCCACTGAAAAAAAGATATCTTAAAACAAAAGCCTTAGATTTAATTTGAGAGAATTGTGATTTTCATATGTGTTAAAGAAGTAGGATCTCAAACGGAAAAAATATGTTTTCAACTTTGCGTACTAAATTCAAAAGAAGGCGCTTTTGTAATAAAAATGACCTTATTTTATTTAGTGACCCCAGTGGGTCTACATTAAAGAACGATGTATTCCGTTAAAAACATCGAGCGCTTTCCCACTGAGAGATTCTTTCTTTAAGACAAGATACTAAATACCACAGACTGAAATAAAATTTAATTCAATTAAGATAATTATATTAAATAAACAACTAGTTCTCTTTTTAATGGTTAAGAGAGGAATTCCTGCATATCATGTCATTCACCGAGACCTCTTTTCTCCATCGATGATGCGTTTTGCCGAACCTCATAGGACTTAACAAACTGGCTGTTCCGGGTCCAAGTTGAATAATACGAATAACAAGTGTATCTTATAAAAAAACTTTCGTTTTTCGACGGTAGGATATAATCGTACCGTTGATACCGTAATAAAAAGCATAATTCAGTGAATACTTATATTAAAGAAATAGGTTCTTTGACATAAAGGTTAAAGATTTTGGTATAGGTTCTTAAAATAAGAGCCTATTATTTTAAAGAAAATTCATTAATATTTTGATAGAAACATTTAATATTTATTTTGTTTAAAATCTTAAAACTTATATTTAAGATATTAAAGAGCATAAATGATAAATCTTTAGGTTCTTATTTCTTGATTCTGATATTCTTAAAATAATACTAAGGATATTTTAATTTAAAGAATTTCTTTTACATTAAAGACATAAATTAAAGTATTTTTTCTCCCAGTTTAAGAACCACTATTATTTTAAAGTAAGAAATAAATATTGGTTTAAAAGCACAACTATTCAAAAAGAATGCATATTTTTAAAACCTTGTATTTGCTTAAAACAAGATATTTTTTTCTGTGTGTGGTTATAAGATTATATAAAATAAGGAAAAACTAATTATAGTGTTTATATTATGACGTAGGATTTTTTAATATACATATAGGGCCACTTTAACGTCACTGGGGCAAATGTACCACATGAAACTATCTTCTGGACCATGAGACCGGTGGACAATAAAACTTTTCTTTCACTATAAGACTATAGGAACTATTTGACTAACTAAATTTAGTACGAGCATACCCCCCACTAGGGGTAGCCCGTACGGGGCTTAACTAAACTTTAACTTTATACTTTTATTACCTACTTCTTATCTAATATTCTTCTATTTTTTTTCTTAACTTCTCCCCTGTTTATATACAAAGTTGAACGTGTTTTTTTTTGACTTAGCACGTTTACGACCTTGCCAGTTCGACCTAGAAATTAACCTTGCCGGTTCGAGGTCTAAGCTTTGACATTATTTTAAATTGTTATATGTTTAACTTTAAGGTGTATTTTTTTATTATCGAAATAATTAAAAAAATATTAAAATTATTAAAACTTACATACCCCCTATACAGGGTGGTCACAATATCATATTCGCACATATTACAAAATAAAACATAAAAAAATAATTATTTTTTCTACATTAGGATAAAATGTCTATTTTCATATTTAAAAACCCAACAAATATATTTATTTATATTATTATTTAATGCCAAAACCTACAAAATATATTTAAATAAAAAATACTTAAAAAAAAACGTTAAAAATTACAAAAAACTTGTTTTTAAAAATTAAATAGGCAGTTTTGAAATTTTTATTATTAATAAAAAAAATTGAATTTAAGAAATCTTACCAAAAAGAATGTGCATTATTTTCTTATTTTGGGTTGGGTTACTGATACATAACTCTAGGGGAGAAACATTTAAAAAAATATTACAAGAAGCTAATTAAATAAATATATTTATTTTATCCAATCCATGAAGGTCCTTATACCACCGTAACGTAGAGGGAGTTTGTTAACACAGGACCTTAATATTTTATTTAAATTAATATTTATATTTATATTTATATTTATATTTATATTTATATTTATATTTATATTTATATTTATATTTATATTTATATTTATATTTATATTTATATTTATATTTATATTTATATTTATATTTATATTTATATTTATATTTATATTTATATTTATATTTATATTTATATTTATATTTATATTTATATTTATATTTATATTTATATTTATATTTATATTTATATTTATATTTGTATTTATCTTACGTTCAGCGGCTGTTAAATGTTTGAAAGGCATTATAAAAATCACAAATAATATCTGCTCTATTTAACCAAGCAAAACTACTTTTAAATCTAAAATAAAAATAGTTTATATATTTTGATATGGTGACAACAAGGAACATTGTTTTTTTGGCGATAAAATAATCACACCGCATTCTGACCCAGACAAAAATTACATTATTATTTGCCTTAGGGCAATATAGCAATATCCCCTAATTTTTGCCGCTAGTGTACCTACAAACAGTCACTGTCAAAAAGTAAAGTACATATAAAATAAAATGCATTTTTAAAACTATTGCTCTTGATATATCCAAAGCTTTTGACCAAGTCTGGCATGCCGCACTTCTTAATAAACTTCCCTCCTATGGTCTTTCAACTAAACTCTGTACTTGGCTCTCTAGTTATCTATCTGATCGTCGTATATCAGTTATTGTGGACGGCCATTCTTCAAGCTTTCACCAAGTAAATGCTGGAGTCCCTCAGGGCTCAGTTCTGGCACCAACATTGTTTCTTCTTCACATCAACGACCTTCTCTCGTCCACAACTAATCCCATTCATAGTTTCGCCGACGATAGTACCCTTCACTCCAGTTTTCAGGTTCCCAAACCCATTACTAAACCTGACTTGGAAAACAAACGCAGAGCGATGCAGATATCTCTTTCGCAGGATCTTAATTTAATATTGGATTGGAGCGCTAAAAATCTCGTCCATTTTAATGCATCCAAAACACAATCATGTTCCTTATCGCGAAAAGAGTCATCAAATACTCATCCTCTACTTATGAGCGGCCAAGTTTTACAGAGCAAAGACACCTTTAATCTTGTGGGCGTCACATTTGAAAGTAACCTTAACTGGCATAAACACATTGTATCTATAGCCACGGCAGCTTCAAAAAGCTTGGATTTCTCTTTCGAGCCAAAAATATTTTTCCCCTTCTAATTTATACACTTTGTATGTGTCCCAAATCCGACCTCCCTTGGAGTATTGTTCTCATATCTGGGGCATGGCGTCCCCCACAACCCTAAGCATTCTTGATTCTATTCAAAGAAGAGCTGTTCGTCTCATTAATGATCCTTCACTTACAGAAAGGCTTCCCTCTCTTGCACATCGTCGGGCTGTGGGGGATTTATCGCTTTTTTATAGGTACTTCCATGGCTTCTGCTCTGAAGAGTTGTCCAGTATTGTTCCTCCACTTACGGTTCCCAACAGAGAAACCCGTGGTTCCGCGCGTATGCATCCCTATACGGTCCAACTGGACAGGCCCCGAACTTCCCACTTTGTTCGTTCTTTTATCCCTAGAGTTTCTAGGTTGTGGAACCTGCTGCCCGCGGAGGTCTTTCCTTCTCCCCCAAATCTTCAAGTATTTAAGTCCCGTGTCAATAAACTCCCTCTTACATCGCTTAAGACACCCACGGTACGTTAGTATTTAGGCTTTTAGCCTTCGTGGTTTGTCCAAAAATAGAAAAAAAAAAAGAACTATTAAAAATTCCTTTTAGCAATCGCCTTTACCTATCCAGAAACCTAAAAATCGATGTTCCGCCTTGGAGTACTGGCTGGAAAAAGTAATTACAATATTATAATTAAAATTAGTTAACATAATATTAAAAAACGTTTTTTTTTTTAAGTTGTTCAAAAATTTAGTTTTATTCGATGTGTGCACATGGTAAATATAGTGAATTATCCACATTTACCGGTTATTATATAAAACTTCCGCGTGATTGTGGTAAATGTTGATATAAGCTTTGGAATGGACAGGGAACGGCGCGGGCGGGGCGCGGGGAGGGTAATACTTGTAGCCGCGCACATATTAGCGTCTAGGCCTCGTTACATATCGTTTTTATTTGGAGTTCTATATATGTAATGGTTTTTTTATAAAATTCAATTTGCCTGAAGTAACGGTCAGGTTAGTTTGGGTTATCAACTTTTTTAAATTGGCAGCACCCCTATTCATTTCCCGGTTTTCGCAATTGATTCCGATGTTTAATTTCATTATTTACTACATTTACCAAAGGGGTATGGTAATTTTATATAATTGCCGGTAAATGTGATTAATTCGAAGGTTTTTACCACCTTTCCCACGAGCAATGGTAATTATTCATAGTTCCCGGTAATTGTACATAATAACTGCACTATCCACATGTACCATAACATATTCATTGTTACAAAACATTTAAAGTATTTTACTACCATTTTTTTTATTTTTACGTTTATTGTTTATACCCTTACATTTTTATTATGTCCAAACAACAATAGTTGTTGAACCAACACGAACTGTTTTTGAGATGAGTCTTGAAATCCATTTATTTATCAAAGGCCCTGCCGTAAGCAAAACAATAATTGCGGTTATATCATTCGAGAGAAAATCTTTTGGAGCGTCTGTTTTAGTTGCCTTAGCGCCTTAGGTCTCAAAATTTCAGTCTGTGTGATCGAGATCCCAAGTTAGAAAGCCTCAAGCTATTCCCGTCGTTTCTATTATATGGCCAATTTATTTATTTGTTCTTGTTGTTAGCTCTTGGCTTAGTAGTTTGTTTGTCTTTGTTAAGTTAGTTTTAAAAACAAATTTTCTTTTAATTTAGGGTTATCCTTAATGGCAACCATCATATATCAAATTATATCAATTGTATCATGTCATTTACGAATTCTCGTAAAAAGTGATGATCTGTTTGCCTGTTGGGTTTTTAAAGTCATGTGGGGTAACCCTATATGCACGGAAAAAATCGAAAGGAGTTGTGTGCTAGAGGAGTGTAGCGCAAAAATTGTGTTTAATATGTTTATTATTGACGTTCTAAGTATAATTTTTGTCATTAATTTTCTGTTATGAAAATTAACGAGTCCTAAAATTTTGTAAGTGAACGATAGTAGCTAACAACAGTAACCAAATATAAATCTTGACTACATTGTAGCAGTATGAAAAATGTGATCAATGTCAATAACTTTTTAATGGTAAATAATTTTGTTTTTATCATTTTACAATATAATTGTAGCAATAATTGACAGAGCTCATTGATAATACTTTGTAGCAACAGTTACTACCGATATCAGCTATAAGTTGTTTTATAATTTTAAAGAAAATTGGTGCCGTGCCTTTTTCAAAATGCTGAGTATTGCAATATGTGAAACGTAAAATTTAACGATTTTTCTATTGCTTGATAGTCATTCAGCTGGAATCTGGTTAGATATATATATATATATATATATATATATATATATATATATATATATATATATATATATATATATATATTTTCTATTGCTTGATAGTCATTCAGCTGGAATCTGGTTAGAATATATATATATATATATATATATATATATATATATATATATATATATCTAACCAGATTCCAGCTGAATGACTATCAAGCAATAGAAAAAATCGTTAAATTTACGTTTCACATATTGCAATACTCAGCATTTTGAAAAAGGCACGGCACCAATTTTCTTTAAAATTGTTTGTAATATATATATATATATATATATATATATATATATATTAAAAAAATTTTACTCCCTTTAAAGACAGTTAAAAGAAAACGTCCTGCTTTTCTATGCTATCCATAGCATAGAAAAGCAGGACGTTTCTTTAACTGTCTTTAAAGGAGTAAAATATTTTTATTATACACCAAGACAGTAGGGAATTTTTCGTTTTTGCTTTAATATATATATATATATATATATATATATATATATATATATATATACAATCCAACATCCGACCGCGGTCGCTCTCGCATGTCTTGTCGCTTGCGTAGATCTTAGACTAGACATATAGATAGATACTGCAAAATTGTAGCATTGATTTGATCAATACTATTTCTTGTCTACATCATAAAATATTTAAAATGTTTTTGTGTATAAGTATCGCTTAGTAATATATCTTAACAGTTACTAATTGCTAAATATTTTTCATGAAATATGATTGGTATTTTAACAAGAAAAATTACTACATGTCAAGTGTCCAGATCCCCCATATATGGGGGGATCTGGATACATATATATATATATATATATATATATATATATATATATATATATATATATATATATATATATATATATATATATATAAATATTATTATTTATTTTTGAAAATCAACAAAAATGTGAGGGTTGAAATTGGGCCAGCCATTTTATTTTTTTGCATTAAAATGATTTCAACCGAGTGCCAATGAACCTTTGTTTATAGATTGAAACCTTTGTATTGTAAGTAACTTAATATTGAATATTTCATTATTTTATTTCTTTTAAAGTAATAATAACTTTTAGTATATTGTGTAAGAGCAGAATAGTTTTTCATAATGTATAAAACTTTCAATTTTTATAAAATCTTAAATAAACTTTTAATTTTATTCTGGAGAAAAGCCAAATAATATATTGTTTAAATTTTACAATACATATTAAAACATAAATATTCTGCTAACTGGTTTTCTGTTTCCCTAGATTACAGATTTAGAATAAAAAGTTCAGTTTGTTTTTTTTTTTGTACATTTGGGGCATATTTAATAGGGGAAAAAAGAGAAAGGTTAGCTTAATAATTAATTATGAGAGGCTCTAGACATCTTTTAAACTCTAAATCTACACACAGATGACAAAATAATAGGGTATTATAAAAAAAATACAAAGAAATTGCACCTTATTTCCTGGCAAAATATTACTTCGAAATTACAAAAACGTATTTTTAAATTTTTCTCGACTATAACGTACTTTTGCTGTTGAATTAACTATGAACACGAAAGGCACTTTCTTCGCGACTACCGGACAACGCGCTATGAATACTTGAATAGATTTGGCGGTAAATTTGAATGTGTCCATATGCTCCCAGTGTCCAAACCCTCCCCGTTCTCCCCTATCTTTACTAGTAGGTAGAACTTAACAAAACTAACCAGAATTGAAGATATGCTCTATATTGGTTAGGCGGATTCATTTATTCATAATTAATTTTTAAACTAACCAGTTTATTGCAAGTCAAATGGCTATGAGTTGGAATCAAATTTAAATTATTGAAATAATTAACAAACAAGATACTACGTAAAATATAACTTAAAATAAATATAAAAAACTTCTCTGTCACTTCTTATATGCTAAAATAGCCTATATGGAATAAAAAATGTTGTTTAGGAAACACATTTAAAAATTAATAATATTTTTTTTATTTTAATATTTAATTGGTTGCTAATGTTGTTTGTTTTTATGTATTTTCCTTAAGTTTGTATAAAAACAAGTTTGTGGTTATATCCAACTAGATAATTATTAAATAATTAATAGTTTAAAAAACTAAAAAACACGCTTTTATATGCAACCGAACTAAAAATTAGAAAATAATTTTTCATTAAAAAAATATTGTCATTTCATAGTAAAAAGCGTGGGGTGCATTTTACTATTTTTTCATAACTTTTCCATCATAGATATTTGCAAATATAATAATTATAACATTTAATATATTTATCACCCCACGCTTTTTACTATGAAATGACAATATTATTTTTAATGAAAAATTATTTTCTAATTTTTAGTTTGATTGCATATAAAAGCGTGTTTTTTTAGTTTTTAAACTATTAATTATTTTTCATTTTTAGTTTCTGCTACTCTTGACAAAATGGCGAAAATTTTTTTAATGAACAAGAGTGGCAAATTTTAAAATTTTTCCAACAGATTGCAACTTACTAAAAAATTTCTTCTTCATTAAGTAGCAAAGTTTGAAATTTTGCCAACAGATGGCAACCTAGGTGTTGTTTTTATAATATAATGGAATTTTTTTCCTGGCGATCCAAAAAAGATAACGGGATACTGTTTGCAGATTATTGCATTGTCATGTTTCCTTAATACGTGTGCAAAGTTTCAAAGAAATCGAATAGCTGGAAGTTGGTTAAAATTAGGCTCAAAGATTCCGTTACATAGCCAGATAGTTACAACCCAAGTTAATAAAAAAGCGTGTTAACGGCATTTATTAACTGTTATTGTTCATAAAAATTGAACACCAATGGTGCAACTAACCCTATATTTTTATTGTTCATAAAAATTGAACACCAATGGTGCAACTAATCAAATTGCGTAAAAACTAAAAAATTTCTTCTTCATTTAATAGCAAAGTTTGAAATGTTGCCAACAGATGGCATCCTAGGTGTTGTTTTTATAATATAATGGAATTTTTTTCCTGGCGATTCAAAAAAGATAACGGGATACTGTTTTTAAATTATTGCATCTTCATCGGTCCTTGACACGTGTGCAAAGTTTCAAAGAAATCGAATAGCTGGAAGTTGGTTAAAATTAGGCTCAAAGATCCGTTACATAGATAGATAGATAGTTACAACCCAAGTAAATAAAAGCGTGTTAAAAATAATTATATAAAAGTAGGTATTTAATAAATAACTTATAGTATGATCAAAACTAGTTTTTTTATAAATAAACAGACAAATACACAAAACACTAGTAGTTGCTTAAGAGGCACTGCATCAACAGAATTTAAAAAATATATTTTTTAACAAATGTTAAAATGTTAAGGTAAACTTTAGAAAATAAAAAACATAGATTATTCCTTTTAAAAACGGCTTTCCATTAGTTTTACTAATAAATAATAAAAAAGAATAACAAAATCTTTCTTCCTTAAGTTCTAAAATAAAATTATAATCCTCTTAGAGCCAAATTAACTATAAAGAAAAGGTCGAATAATTTCCTTTTAAAAAACTTAGCCTGCAAATGCTTCTTAGGATTATTGCGTAGATATTATTTAAATTACTTTTAGAATTTTTGAAATGAAGTAAAATAAGTTATTTGTTTAAATAACAATAACAAATTATTATTGGTTCTTTATTCTAAGCTAAACTTCTAGCCTATTACATTCTACATACAAATGTATTGTCAAAAAGTATCGGACAACTCAATGGATTTTTTTAGTTTAAATTAAACAGCCATTTTTTTTTATCTTTGGACAATCCACGAAGGCTGAAAGCCTAAATACTAACGTACCGTGGGTGTCTTAAGCAGGGTAAGAGGAAGTTTGTTAACACGGGACTTAAAAACTTGAAGATTTGGGGGAAGGAAAGACCTCCGCTGGCAGTAGGTTCCACAGTCTAGAAACTCTAGGGATAAAAGAGCGAACGAAATGGGAAGTTCGGGGCCTGTCCAATTCGACCGTATAGGGATGCATACGTGCGGCACCACGAGTTTCTCTGTTGGGATCTGCAAGAGGAGGGCCTATACTGGATAATTCGTCGGAGCAGAAGCCGTAAAAGTATCTATAGAAGAGCGATAGATCTCCCACAGCTCGACGATGGGCAAGAGAAGGAAGTCTTTGAGTAAGTAAAGGATCATCAATAAGACGAATAGCCCTTCTTTGTATGGCATCAAGATTGCGGAGGGTTGTAGGGGATACCATTCCCCAGACATGAGAACAATATTCCAGAGAGGGTCGAATTTGGGACACATACAAAGTGTATAAATTGAAAGGGGAAAAATACTTCTTGGCTCGGAAAAGAAATCCAAGCTTTTTGACGCCGCAGTGGCTATAGATGCAATGTGTTTATGCCAGTTAAGGTTATTTTCAAATGTGACGGCCACAAGGTCAAACGTGCCCCCGCTCTGCAAAACCTGGCCACTCATAAGCAAAGGGTGAGTGTTTGATGATTTTTTCGCGACAAGGAACATGATTGTGTTTTGGATGCATTAAATTGAACGAGATTTTTGGCGCCCCAATCCAATATCAAATTGAGATCCTGTGAAAGAGATATCTGCATCGCCCTGCGTTTGCCTTCCAAGTCGGGTTGAGAGATTGGCTTGGGAACCTGAAAAGTGGAGTGAAGGGTACTATCGTCAGCATACCTATGATTGGGATTGGTTGTGGAAGAAAGAAGGTCGTTGATGTGAAGAAGAAACAAAGTTGGTGCTAGTACTGAACCCTGTGGCACTCCAGCATTAATTTCGTGAAAGCTTGAAGAGTGGCCATCAACAATGACTGATATACGTCGATTAGTAAGATAACTGGAGAGCCAAGAGCGGAGTTTAGTTGGAAGACCATAGGAGGGAAGTTTATTAAGAAGTGCGTCATGCCAGACTTGGTCAAAAGCTTTAGATATATCAAGAGCAACGATCTGGGACTCACCTAGAAACTCAAGAGACTTGTTCCAGTTGTGTGAAACGAAGGAAAGAAGATCTGCTGTAGATCTCTTGTGACGAAATCCGTATTGCCTGTCATGTAAAATTTTATGTTATGTTTATGTAAATACCTAAGAATTTGCGAGTTAATGGATTTCTTCATTACCTTACAAAGCATTGAGAGGAGTGAAATGGGTCTATAGTTGGATGGAAGAGATTTAGATCCTTTCTTGGGAATAGGCTGGACACGTGCAGCTATCCAGCTGTCAGGAAAAATACCCGTGTCATAAGAAATTCGAAAGAGCCTGGTTAAAATAGGTGCAAGTTCAGGAGCACATAAATTTAAAGGTACCATACTTGGTAGGTAAAAATATTCCAACTCTTTATAGAGACTAGATCGTATTGAGCGCCAATATATATAAAATTATTCTCATGAAATTTTTTGCAGATTCATGCACAGAATAAAATACTGATTACGACGATCCATGATGCCAGCTCGAATTTTGCTCAGAATTTTTTTTTAACTGCTATTTTTTTAGCAATAAAGAAGAATTATTTCTTCATAAAATAAAATTTTATTTAATTTTTTGACCTTTTTTGCTACCATAAACGACTTTTTACATTTTTTCGAAAAAAAGCGTTTGATAGCGTATGGTACAAGGGTCTATTATATAAACTAAACCTTCTTCAAGTTCCTAGATACCTTATCAATATTATTGAACAATTTTTAAAGAACAAAAAATTAAGTGTAAGAATTAATTCTCAAAAGTCCCAAGAATTTACACCAGAGCAGGGTGTCCCCCAAGGCTCACCGTTATCACCTCTCCTCTATAATATTTACTGCTATGACATAACGGAATCCATCGAAGGGATAAATAAAAGCAAATATGTCCTCCAATTCGCAAATGACACAGCTCTGGTAACCCATGCAAAAACAAGCTCCACATCCGCAATTGACCTTCAGTTATTGACAGATGATGTAGAAAAATGGTTTAAGAAATGGCGCCTGATTCCCAATCCACTTAAATCACAGTTTATTCTGTTTAACCACTCTCTCAAACCTAATTCACCTCAAATTCGCGTCTTTAACCAACCGATCAGACCAAAACCAACGGCAAAATATCTCGGCATAGAGTTAGATGCCAAGCTAAACTTTAACCAACATACTAAAACTATTAAAAGTAAAACAATTGGTCGAGCTAAATACTTTCGAGCTCTAACTTACAAGAATGAAGGAATAACCATAAGAACAGCGACAAAAATATAGAAATCAATATGTAGACCAATCTTGGAATATGGACACAGACTATTTTTAAATCTTAGAGGGCCAGCAGTCAAAAACATATCAGTTGCAGAAACTTCCTCTATACGAACCATAACCAAAATGAGAGATCCACAGAATAATTTACACAATCCAAGTAATGAGCTTCTGTATCAAAAACACACATACAACCAATACATGACAGAATACAATTACTTAACACAAAATTTGCAAAGAAAACAGACAATATCGAAAAATTGGAACCTCTTTGAAGAACTAGAGAAAACAGGCCTACAAGATATAGATTCCCTATAGAACCATATTTGAAAAAATTGTCAATCTGCATAATGTTAATTAGTTCCTTATATTTTGATATTTTTAAATACTGTTAAATCATTTTAGTCTACGCGTTACCTTAACATAGAATTTTTTTTTTTTGTGTCAAACAGGATTATATTTTGTATATATGTTATAAGTTTAGCAAATAATTATTGTAATTTAAACAAAAATTGTAAAATTTACCATGGCTGAAGGACTTCGGTCGAGGGCTATTTGGGAAACCAATAAAAACGTTTAAATAAATAAAATAAATAAATATTTATTTAGTTATAATTATTTAAACAATTAAGAATGAGCAATTAGGCCCAACTTTGCCATTTAAATAATGTATGATAATAAAAAAAATCACATGATAACTATTCATTTTTCGAAAAAATGTAAGAAGCCGTTTTCGGTTGAAATAAAAGTCAAAAAATTAAATATAATTATATTTGATGCAAATAACTTTTTCTTCTTAGTTCTAAAAATTATTGAAAAATATAAAATACCAAATTTGACCACATTTGGAAAATACACGGGGCTTGTTATAACTATAAAAATGAAAAATGACCAAGAGAAAAGTACAATTCTTTTTAAAAGTAGGGTAAAACTCAAATGTGGTATATTCCTAAAGGTCTTAAAAATATTTTTTAATGGTGATATAATATACAGGGTGTTACATTAAAATTTTTTTTTTTTTAAATTAATAAAAACCCGATATTTATTTATTTTTCTGTTGGCAACACGTTAATCAGAGGAAAAAATACCACTACTTTTGTAAACTAACCGACCTCGTATTTCCAATAATAAAGAAGTTGGCAATAGTGCCGACTTAAGTCTGATCACCCTGTATTAAAATCACAAAACAGCACTTAACATTCAAAATTGTTTTGAACAACTTACGCTGAACAAATAATTCGCGTTCACAAAGTTGCAGGTTAAGCAACAAATTTACAGTACAGTAAAATAGGTCTGGATAGTCGGTTAGTTCGAAACATAGGTACTAAACAATAAACAATTTTTCTATTTACTCAAGTTTTACATAAAAATTATGAAAAATATACAAGATGTCTAAAATATCAAAACATTATTACGACAGTTGTTGACACTTGATTGATTATATTAACGATTTCTCTCAGACTTACGTCAGTGACGTAATATTTTGTCTCTTTTGGTTTAGATGGTATAAAGAGAGAACAACAAGGTATGACGAAACATTTAACACCTCTGAAAAAACAGTATAACATAAAAACTTGACGAAATCATTCGTCTGCAGTTTAAAACCAATTTTTCTATTTACAATTGGACCAATTTATTTTATTTTGGTGTAAAAATGTGCCAATTAATTTTCCTGTTTCCTGGTCTCTTGTATGGTGGGTAAGTAATTTTAATATAAATTTAGTATTTATAATTTTAATGAGCAGGCTATAGTTTAATCTCCGTGGAAAAAACCCAATATATTTTTAATAAATAAAAAAGACACTCTTATGAAGGGAAACCGTTGTTATGTCTTAAATGCTTAGTTTATTTTATTTGTATATATATTTTTTATGTGTGAATATAGTATATTACATTACAAGTGTGGAAAATGACTAATTTCACACGAGTGGGAATACTGTAGCACGAGGCATTAGCCGACAAACCCACGAGTGTAAGAAAGTCATTTTCACACGAGTACTGTACACTATTTTTCCTACGACCACAAATTATTCACCAAAAAAAAGTTAAAGTTTGTCTTTAAAGAAAAATAAAAAACAATTGAGAACTTTGCAACAATAGGGTGATTTTTACTTTGTAACACTAGTGTGATATGTACTTTTCCTCACTGCTATATTATACTGTTTTGACAATATTTTTACATCGAAAATCACCTACCTAGAAGCATTATATAACTTTTATCAATTTGGAATTTAAAAGCGCCCTCACTTAATAAAGATATGGTTTGGTTAGGTAATAACGGTAATAGTTTAATACGGTTTTCTGCTATTTTAAGGGTTTTTTAAAAATTATTGATACTTACATATTTTAGACACTCTTTTATATAAAACGTAAGTGGCGCATATCCAAAATATTACGTTTTTTAAAAATATCAGTAAACAAACTTACGGGACCGGGGAGTGAAAAGGTGTGCTGGGTGGGGTAAAATTGGTAAAACGAGTTAATGAAACTGAACATCACATGTAAAATTAAGTAAAAATTACATTTTTTCTCATATTTTTGAGAAAAATGTAAAAAATATAAAAATGGCAAATGCATAACCTAAAGTCTTACAAGTAAGAAAAAACAACTACTAAACGTCAGTTATACCATGCAAAATATGGAAAACATATGGCAATGTCGGAAGGGTCTGATTCTATTTATGAATGGATAAAAGAAAGTGGATTCATAAAGTGTGTATTAGCCTCGGGTATAATTAGGGAATTAAAAAAAAGGTTTAACTACTTGTTTAAGTACACAAAGACAGAAAAAAAGAATATGATCTATAGGAGTTTTTTCTCTGGCGCTTTAGGTCGAACGGTCAAGCGGCAAGGCTGCCTCTATAGAGTGCGTGCTCAAAGGTAGGGGGAGATTTTTAATTTGATCTACTTACCTGACAACACTGTGCCAGTGATGAAAACCAATCATTTTAAGGTCGAAATTTTATTGGTTTTTATTAAAGAGGTAAAAAAATACCAAAACATTTTTGTATTTTAGGTTTTAGTTTGTTTGGCTTTTTGAGTGTTAAAAATGTACCTAAAGGCCCACTTAGGTCAAAACGTCGCGTCGTGAAGAAATAATTCCAAAATATATGAAAGTATTTTACACTAAACAAAAATGTTTATGAAAAAAACTTTTTGTTTCAAATACTAAAAATAAAAAAAACCATACGTACTGTGCAAGTAAAAACATACATTAAATTAATTTTAAACCTAAACTTCATTTGTTAATTTAAATTAAGCTAAATAATCTGTAGGTTATGCCAAATAACAACGTAATTAAATTTTAAATTAAATCTTTAGATTAAAAGTATAAACCTGTATCTATTTAATTCAAGTTTGCTGTAATACAAACATTTCAATTTGGCAAGGGAATTACCATGTTAAAACTGATTCAATCAAGTTGTTTGGTCGGCTTAAACTGAGTAAAATGACGTACTGCAGAAAGACAAATTGTATCTGGTTAAGCCTTTTAATTATTGAAATGGGTAATTGAAAGATATATTAATAAACACGTTAAAATATTTACAATCATTAAAATTATTTTATGTTTTACCCATCTATTATTGATCTGTAATACCTTAGAAACGGAATATGTTATGGTAGCAATAATACCTGCTATCACACCTAGGGCATTATAAGCGGGCATTATGATAATGCCCGCTTATAATACCCTAATGCGCTAATATGGTAATTTTATTGCTTATCCAGTTTTATTTCTCTCACAATAAAGATTAAGTTTTTACAAAAATAATTTTACTTTAAACAATACTAAAAATTAAACTTTATTATTTCCAAAATAAAAATTACAATTAGACCTTAAGGTGGAATACTTGGTCCAGAGAGAGTTTGGACTGTATTTTTCCGACTAAAAATAATAAAGTTTGTTAAACATATGTATTAAAATAAAATCAATAACTTACCAGTTCTTGAAAATATGCCATTAAAACGGTTTCGGTTATTTGAAAAATTGCGTTCGCATCTTTCCAAATACCAAATATGCCATACTCCCGATCATACTGTTGCCTTGATTTAACTAGCAAAAGATTTTCGGTCGCTTTTATGGCCTTTTCTCTTATATTTTGTGGAATTTCTTCCATTTTGAGCAAATCGTTAAATAAAAAATGCCAACTGACTAACTGATAGAAACATCAAAGTCAAACTTAACACCAGTCATTATCTACTTACGTATACAGGTACAGGTGCAACATATTTTTTATATTGCGAATAAATAATGTAATTAGTCATTGAAAAACTCTTTTTGGGTAAAACATAAAGAATTGTATGCACCACGGGGCTTTACTGGACTATAATGCCCATCGGGTCGAAATCTTCGACTTTCAGGGCATTATAGTCCTAGTAACGCCCATGATACATAATAGCTATTAAACAAATTTTATTTATTTCTTTTTTTTTGTTCTATCGAATATGGGGTGCTTCTAAATAAATGCGAAAAACTTTAGAAGGTAATTTTTCACCAAAAAGTAAGAAAAACTTTATATGAACATATGTCCTAAACGTCTTAGTTTTTCAACTACGGGGTGTTAAAAACTTAAAAAATATGTTTTTTTTTAATAATAACCCATTAAGATATTTTAAAAAATTTGGGAGATGCACCCTTTTCACCAGAAGACATTTTTTGGCAGATTTTTAAGCAGCCTTACTTAGTGTATGGCCAGGTCTAAACTATACAGGGTGTTTCAGAATAAGATGCTAATCTTTAAAAGTGTGAATTCTTCGGTGTTTTTTAAATGAACCGCCGAACCAATATAGAACATATCTTCATCTGAAATAAAGCCAATGAAAAAAAACGTTTCCCGTAAAACTGACGAATGTCGCTTACGATGTTTTGTCAAAAAACCCATCGATATATCCTATTCTGAAATCATAAATTTAATAATCTTATGGATACTACCATTTAACGGGGATTTTATTTTTATTAAATTTTGCGTATATCCTCACTCTAACTGATCGGGCCGAGTGCTCGTCAGCGACTGCTATCAATTTCTAATGGTAATCGTATTAGCAAAGCGACATCGTACTACTTTCGCCATCTGTTGGTCGCGGTAGGTACTAAAAATTTTTAGGGTACGCTGAAATCTCACTTGTGGGGTTCTATGGATTGGTATTCTTTGGTTAAAGTCACAGAAACGCGGGTGCCGCGTTAGCGGCAGTTAACATGTTAATATTTTAGAGAACCACTGATAATTTTAAGATTTCTAATGTGAAGTCGTAAATAAACACATTTTTTTGCGCTTACTATGCAAACGGTGCTTAAATATGCTGGTATAGGGAAAAGGGAATTGTTTTGGTTAGTTTTCTTTAGTTCTGGTTAAATTTCAATCTGGTTAGATAAAATTTTGCGTGCAAAGCCGCTGGCAAAAGTTACTTTTTATATAAGAATAACACGGAGCTGCATAAATCTTTAAAGGTCACCCCCTAGATTTTAAAATAGAAATGAAAACAACTTTTATTTTTTTCACTCCAGAAGCCCTTTCTTGCAAATATTGTGACAACACATTTACTTTTTAATAAATAATAGTTTAAAAACTAAAAAACACGCTTTTATATGCAACCGAACTAAAAATTAGAAAATAATTTTTCATTAAAAAAGATTGTCACTTCAGAGTAAAAAGCGTGGGGTGCTTAATATATTAAATGTTATAATTATTATATTTGCCAATATCTATGAGGGAAAAGTTATGAAAAAATAGTAAAATGCACCTCACGCTTTTTACTCAGAAGTGACAATCTTTTTTAATGAAAAATTATTTTCTAATTTTTAGTTCGGTTGCATATAAAAGCGTGTTTTTTAGTTTTTTTAACTATTATTTATTTTTCATTTCTAATTTCGATATGCATGTATGTATGTATGTATGTATGTAAAAATACTCCAGTTTATTCACTAAAAAATTCCTTCGCCATTTTGTCAAGAGTAGCTAATAAAAGCGTGTTTTCTTTAAAGTTCCTGAGAAAAGTTTGGGATGTTGCCAAAAGATGGCAACACAGGTGTTGTTTTTATAATATAAAGAAATTTTTTTATCCTGGCGATCCTAACCAGGATAACGGGATACAGTTTGCAGATTATTGCATTGTCATGGGTTCTTGATACGTCTGCAAAGTTTCAAAGAAATCGAATAGCTGGAAGTTGGTAAAAATTAGGCTTAAAGATTCCGTTACATAGATAGATAGATAGATAGATGGATAGTTACAACCCAAGTTAATAAAAGCGTGTTAAAAAAATAGTTATAAAAACCAAAACTATATTAAACTTTTGACACTTTGTACCTTCAAATCATTTTTGTAAATACAAAATCTAAAACATTTGCTGTTTATTTTAAATTTTCAACAAAACTAGACGTTTTCTACAATGTAACAAGCATTTTTATTTAACAAAAATATGTATTACAGGAAAACAAAAAACTGTAATCGAAACCTGTTTAATTTTCATTCAAAAATAATTAGCAACCGTATAGTGCAGCAAGTTTGCCGGGGACCTGATTGGCAAATTATTGTTAAATTTGTATGAAGCTGGGCTTTTGTGTTTGTTTAAATATTACTCTTTGTTGGAAATTTAAATTAGTACATTATATTTTTAATATACAGGTTGTCAAAATTACTATTAAGCCTGTCAGATTTTTTAATGGTATTTGATTTTTTAATTTTAGTGCAGTGTACGGCTAAACATATTTATTTGTAATTGTTGAACGCATATGTAGCACTGGCCTAACTGGCCAGCTTTAATACTCATACTATATATCATATACATGATGTCCAAGAATATGTGGGCAATCTCTTGGATTCATATAGAACACATGAAAATAATGCGTATTTTTTAACCTCATAACAGATATACCGAATGATCTGAAAAATAAATATGGATGATTGCAGCGAAAATCATAATAACCCCTACCTGGGCACTGCGCAGTCCCCTTGTGGGCATGCGCAGTAAAAAAATTCTGACTAGCTAAAAACAAACAACAGAACCGGGTTTAACATTTTGTATATGATTCATTTATTAAGAAAATATACCGAGTAATTTTGTTTCTATGTATACATATTACATATTTTATTTTAAGTCTGTATTCGTATTTCATAGCAGTCTCCAGTCGGTTTTATATTGGGGACTATTTGTTGTTGTATAATTTTTTATTTTTCTGATCACTGTTCACTGATCTCAATATAAACTCCGTTTTTTGCTAAAATACCTTATTTTTGATTCATGAGGACCCACTTTGAGTCAACCTCAAACCTGCACGAAATTTTTTTCCGCATTATTATCTTCCATCTTAACACAACAAAACTGAATGGTTGGTATTTTATCATAAAAGCAATTACTTCTGGTGTAACTTGTTTAAGGAATAAATCTCAATTCATAAACTGATATTTCGCTCGAGTTGCCGTAGCAGTTGCCGTTCAGTTAAATTTGGCGTGTAATGCCATTGAAATTGTTTATTTTTGGGGTTAGGGCTAAACTGACCTCGTATTTGTAACTGAAACCACAAAAAAAAAACGCGAAATACAAATATTAAAATTGGTAATGGACCCATAATGGCTTTTTTTTTTCACCCTTTTGGGGTCATCCCACCCAGGTCCGACGACCGCCTTCCTAGGTGGTGCACTGCAGCCTGAAGGCTTATTGTACCTTGACCCCTACTCCTTCCCATTCACACACCATTCATTCCATAACTTGGATGGTTGTTGCTCGGTCCGCATCCCCGAGCAGAACACCGTGTGCGGTTGCCCAAAACACCGCTGGTGCCGGTCACCCATCCAAATTATGGGCGCGCATTTCACTGCTTAACTCCGGAGATCGACGCTTGCCGATACAACCGAAGCCGCCACAAGCGCGCCTCCCATAATGGCTTAGTATTATATTTCTATAAGTTTTAAAGATATCAAAATCTAACGTATGCCAATTTGTAATATTAAGAAGCAACTTTTTTAAGCAATTACATCAGCTCTAGTCAATTTTTCTACTTTTTGAGATACGCCACTTCGTTATATTGTCGACGAAATTATTATGGCTACGTGTTATAACTTAAAAGTAGGTCAAATTATTTTGATTAGACTGCAATATTTTATTTTGTGTGATTTTAAATGCATCAGTCAAATGCTAATATAGGGTGTCCGACTATATTTTAACCGCGAATAATTTTAGAACAAATAAAATTATCAAAATGTGTGCGTGTTCGCAGAAAGCCTTAGATTTTTTTAATGTTTGTTTTTATAACCTTGCCATTTGGTTGTGACATTTATTTTTCACGAAAACGGCCAATTTTCGTATATAGGGCAAGTTTGTTATTTTAAATGGAACGCCATGTATAGTTTTCTATAATCCTTAAATACAATTTTTCCCGTTTAAAAAAAATAAATTAACCCAAACCAAGACTATTTCAAAAAATAATGGATTTATTGATCTCTAAAAAATTGACTGCATGGCAATAAAGAGTATTATTTAAAACAGAAAATTTACTACTTACTCATTATTTAGTTTTGGTTATGCAAAACTTATATTAAACAAAAGTAAAAAAACACCAAGAATTACTCACATCGCACAAATGCAACACCAAATACTAAATAACTATACCTGATAACGGTCGACCGTATATGGGAGATTGGATTTGGGCGGCCGACGGCGTCAATTTTACCTGGATTTTACGATCGGGAAATCCCAAATTATAAATTAAATTAGGATGAGCCTGGTCCTGTCACTGTATAGGTAAACGTTTTCAGTGTTGCAAGTACTATATTTATTAAAATACTGCAAATTTTGTCAATGTTGCCAACACTATATTGGGTTTTAAATGAAAAATGCTAACTTTTATAAGAACTGCGCATGTGCAAAGGTGTACAGCAATTCTCCCAGTGTGGGGTAAAAATTTCGTGCGCAGGTCTATTAAAAATATTTGTGGATCATTTTCTATTAGCAATCCTTTTAATTTTTAGATCATTGGATATACCACGTTTATATCGAATAGTTCAAGCTGGCTTGAAAACAAAGCGGCTTTGAAGCGATTTCCAAGTCTACGTGTTTATTTCGGTGGCTTGAAAGTCGATTGAAAATTGAGGTCAAGCACATTTCAGGCCATCGTCGTACGCATGCGTCAGTTTTGCATCCAACTTTACAGTAGATATTAAATGAAAAACAAACCTCACTTTGTAATTTGTAACGTTTTGTGTGCTGTTGTTCGTGTGAGCGTGTTTTAAAGTTTTTTCATCTGTTTTTCCACTCATATTTTGTATGAAAATGTCAAAATCATATATGAAATTGACACTGATGACGTTCGAGGAAGCATTCATCTAATGTTATGCAGTTATTAAGCCCGCTTGAATCGTTTATATCGTGTTTCTAATCGGCTTTAGTGAAGTCAAGCCTACTTATTTTCGGGCTTGACTTGAACGATTCAAGTTACTTTTAAGCGCGTTTATATTGCTTTTTCAAGCCACTTTTAAAAGCTGCTTTAACTCAATATAGCTTCAACTATTCGATATAAACGTAGTGATATACAGTGCATTTTTTAATGTCCCCCTTCCTTTTATTTTTTGAACGGATCAATTTAAAAAAGTAAAACTTTGGGATATAAAATTGACGCAAAAGTACTATATTTTAGGGTGAAATTGACAGAAGAAAATTTCAAGATGGCGGCTGGGCGTCATCTTAGAAAAAAAATAGATGGAAAGGGGGTCTTGTGGCACATCATTTTAAAGTCCCCAACTTGTATTTTATAACCCTTAAATATAAAGTCAATACATTTACCCAATACATAATGGCGGCACTTTAAAAATTACCTAAATACCTGTTTAGGATGGTCATATTTCGAAACTTATAAAGTAAGATGTACCTAATGTGGTATTTTTTAAAGCTCTATTAAAGATCTTTTAAATGGTAATACTGGTGATAATATACAGGGTAGAAAAAAGTATATATTTTTATAATATATATAAACTTAATGTTACACAAGCATGTTTGTGTAAACATTAAGTTTATTTATTATCCCGCTATAATAAGTTGCGCCACAAAAGTGTACATGTGTGCAAGTACCCTAGTACTTTTACCCTATTTAACGTGTTCTTTCTTAAGGTAATATTTAAAAATAGAAAAAAACATCTTTTTAAAGAAAAATAATAAAATGTCTAATCATTATAGTCGTATAGGAGGAACAGTTTGAAAATGTAAATTCGGTGCTCTTTGATAAGAAAAAAATCACAAAAAGTTCAAAGCAAATAAATCGGCATGCTTGTCTTCGCGGCCGCCTTTGTTATATTTTTTTATGATATGCCGGTTGATGCAGCTGGTCATCGCACTATGGGACAGAAATTAATTTTTTTGGTCAAAATTCTGAAATTTACCAATCTAACTTAAAATGAGGTGCTTTTTACTGGAAAAATATTATAAATTATTAGAAATGCTTTTTGGAAACCTAAAACTTATTATATGTTATTATAAATTTACACCTCCCTTAACATTATTATTAGAATAAACTAAAATGTCAGCTTGTTTGGTTAATTCGGTAGTATTCTAATCAGCAATCCGATGATTATTATCTCATATGATATACAGGGTACGACAATAGGTATGATTTTTTAAATGGAATGCCCTAAATAATATATCACCCCAAAAAAATATTTTAAAATGTTTTAAAAAAATACTACATTTGATGTGTCTATCTTAATTAGTTTCGGAAATATGACCATTCAAATCTGAAAAATAATTTTAAATTATTCTTAGAAGCCTAATAGAGATAAATCTTTCCAACTTTTTTATTTTTTAACGTATAAAATTAATAAAAAACACTGTTTTGATAGCTAGATTCTGTAGAATCCATATCTTTTATCAGAATGCTTTTATCTTTTAGGATATACAGAGTAGGACAAAACATATTAAGTTTTAAAATGGAAAATTTTGTAAATTATAAAAAATCTTGTATCTGTCCTTACACTCAGAGGTAGCAAAAAGTAGGAAGGCAATTCTAAGTACAAAAACTGATAAAGAAAAAGGTAAAAAAATCTTTGACAAAAGTAGCGAGACTTCGCGAGACTACATTGGAAACACAACAATAGCTCTTATTATTTAAACTTTTTTACTTTTTTTAGTAAACAAGGCTAATAATAAACTAAGTAGATTAAATGTTGTATATTTATGTTTACTTAAAATACATTTTCAAGTTTCTTATTACTCCAATAGTCGTCATATCCTTTTATAATTTTGCGCACATGTACTTTGGAGTATCTACTTTGAAATACACAGCATGAGCCATTAAAATTTCAAAGTTGCTTTTTGGCCAAAATAATGGATTTCTATCCCATAGTGTATCGGCGCGTCGCTGTAAAGGATAGTGGCGCCTTTGTATAAAATAGTTCGATTGCAAGCGGCCTTTTTATGTTTTTTGTATTATTTTCAAAGGGTACCGAATTTGCGCTTTTAAAATGTTCTTACTATAATTTATTCAGTATGCACCACAATACCTTACACACAATAGTAATGTTTAATTAAAATGTTTAAAATATAATTAGAACAAACAGGGTATACAATTTTGTTTAAACATTGATATTAGTTGCCTTCATAATTAGGGTTCGAATCAATGCTTTGTAAACATTATTGCAGTTTACTGGAAAATTAGTTTGTTCAGCATTATTATTTACCTACTAATATTTAAATGAACGTACACCAAATTTTCATTAGTTCGGATTAAGTAATAGTCAGTCAGTATTTTAATTTCTGTATGTTTAGTTTTGAAAAATGATTGTATAGGATGCTTATTTATATTTTTTACCCACTTACAACAAAAAATTAAAAAAGGTAGAAAAAACTTCCTATATGAAAGTTTAATACTTTTTATCTACAATATTTTGGGCGCACCAAAAGTAAACAAATATCCACAGCCTTCTTAAACTATGAGCCGTAAAGGAGAAATCTGGCAACACAGCACAGTAGGTATGTCAAGTAAAGATTAGAAGTAAACAGAAACAAGTTTAAACGATTGCTTAATAGGTTTTTCTGTTTTTAAAAGTCAAATCGTAGCGTATATTTATTATATAAAGAAAAAATAAGTAATTCATTGTTATATTTAAAAAATTGGACCAGTGTAATATGTCAATCGTTGTTTTTACGTTTAAATGTTGGCTGCAAAACGAATTACCCCAGTTATATTAAAACAGAGAGTTATCAAACAATATTTAATTTCCCCATAAACGATGAAATTAGAGAAGCCTCGTTGTGCGCCATTGACCGGATAAGTGTTTTTTCTTAAGAGTAAAAGTAGTACCTATACGGTAAATGGACAGATATATTTTACGGGCAAATAATTAACTAAGTGTGTTTTTTAAAAAAATGGTTTAATTTGATATCAATAGTGTGTAAAGTGCACCAAAAACAATTATTTACCCAAAGCAATATCCTAAGGACTGACTATATCAACTAATGCGCATAAATATATTGGTAAGTTCACCAAAAATATTATTCATATAGATATTCTGAAAGTTATTTACTTAAAGCAATTTTAGGGTAACTATAGCGGAAAAGATAATTTAAAGCGTTTGTTATTTTAGAGTGCATCTTATGTAATACAAATTAAGCTTTTATATTTATAACTAAACAAACATGCTTTCAATTTATTTTAAGTATTGCAAATATTACTAAAAAATAAATGTTTACTTAAATTTAAAAAGCTACATTGGTGTGTTCGCAAAAAAATGCATAAAGAGCGGTAGAAAAATCCTAACAACTTAAAATTTTTAAATCCATACCAACAAATTTGTATAGGGCAGAGAAGTTCCTGATAAGTTTTGCACACACATTATTGCTTTTTAGGGGCAACTATAGTATTTAAAATTATACCTATGTGTTGTCTAAAACATCCTAAAAAAAAGTAATACCTATATTTTGTTTAAAACACCTAAAAATTAATTATATTTAGCATCTAACCTATTAGGAACTCATTTCATTATTCCTACTGTACAGGGTTGTTTGCAACGTTGCCTTTCTTACTTCACGGCTCGTAAGTTTAAGAAGGCTGTGAAATATCCCAATTTCTGTAAACAATGTGTTTTTAATTTCTTTCTTATCTTTTATTTTTCTAATACAACGATTGGAATTTACCTGCACGGATGTTTTTAAAAATTTTATGGAGGGTAGAGGGGAGGAGTACCATCTGAATGTATTAAAAAGTGTCCATTGAAAGAAGCAACTTAAGGTGGCGCCACAGTAGCCAGAGGAGATTTTTTAACCAATAAGCATGAATTATTAGAGTGACATACAAAATGAAAAAGGACAGATAGATACAAAATGAAATAGGAAAGAAATAGCAAAATCCTTCCACTGGCTACTGTGGCGCCACTAAAATTTGCTACATTCCGATGGCCACTTTTTCAACTTGTCCTCCATAAAAGATGCTTATCCTTCCCTCCACCATCCATATAAATTTTGTAACTTGTTTTGCCCTCAGACGAACAAAGAGATACAGACGCGTTTATTTACATTCAAATCTTCAGTACACAATACATCACATTCCGTTCAAATGTTTTACCTCATTAAATATTTGGCAACAGCGCACTGGACGTGTAAACGGCACAGATGCCGGCAACATAGTAACAGAATGAGCCACGTTGCCAAACGTAATTATTCGGAATGAAAATTTTATGGAAAACTTTGTGGGGACCAATAATATTGGACTCTCTTTAATTATATAAAATTTAAACTATATAATATATAACTATATATCATTATTTAAATAAAATAAGCCAATACAAATACTTTTCACATAAATTGCACAGTAAATTATTATTGTCTGTGCACCTCCATTCCATATTTAATTTTTACGGCGAAAGTAAACACAGGACAATGAAAATGAAATTACAAAATATCCCAAAGTATAATAACTAATAATTCTTTGCAATAATCACAAATAAACACTTTAAATTAAGAAGCAAAATTAATCTTATCACCTCTAAAAAAACGTTAAAATTTTTTATATTTGTAGTTCTCCTTTACCGTCAAATTGAAAGAAAATCGCGTCTTCCCATCTACGATCGGGCACCTGGTGATAATTAGCGTAATCTTATAAATATCACGGCAAAATTACAAATATAGTGTGCGACGAACGTATCAAAATATCGCGACAGCCCAATTTTGAGAGAGAATTCGTAGGTATAAATCTGGCAACTCGGGTTTGTTCCTGGTCGTATGGGAGTAGCAGCGGAGAGTTTTACCAATACACCTATTCTAACTTGTTCATCCCCACCATTACCTCTATCTTTTTTGCTCTTATATCGTAATAGCCAAACAATGTATGCTACAACGTTTAGAATGATTTATGAATGACTGGCCGGGTCTGTATCTATATTTACAGTCTAAGGTTTTGCCATACTCCAGCATTAGTAGTAAAGTAAAGCTGAAATAAGTATTTTCCTAGCAAGTACGCAAAATGATACTTTTCCGCATGCAAAAGCAGCAGAGTTCGAAAAAGCTTTTAAGTACGAGAAAGACACTGCGCAAGTGTAAAAAACAATATTTTTCTATAAGCGTCTTAGAAAAGTAAAAACATAATAACATTAATTATTATTTCAAAATTTCTTTACATCAAATAGTATGTGACAGTTTTGACGTTTATCTGTTGTTGCTCTTACAACCAATTCCATTTTCTAACGTAAGAATGCGTGCGAAAAGTAAATTTTCTCGCATGCTAGTAGAAAAAGTATTTAGTTTCATTTATTTGAGTGACATTATTTTAAAATTTTATTAAACCTTATAACTCTTATTTATTTTACCTAAAAATTAGAAGTTTATTGATTTAAGAGTTGTATTTTTAGCACTTTGTTTATTTTATCATTTGCATAGTTTTTAATTTTGTCCAAATGCAAACACATGGAAAAAAGAACAAATAAATTTCTGGGAATAGCTAATATTGGTTTTGGTCGCTATGTTTTTTATATTGTTTCATTTTATTTTTGTTTATTTATACTCTTTTGTGTCCGCTACTATGTTTAAAGATTAATTTAACATTTTATTGTTTTTAAAGTATTTTACCAGATCCTTTTTTTTAAATAAATATATTGTATTATAATTAAAGGATTTATATTACAACTATTTTATTAATAATACTATAAACCTTAGACTAATAAGTTTTAAAATTTAGTAGTTTACTCAAATGTGTATATTGTAAACTTTACAAGCTTTAGAATGTTTATTTACAAAAAAAAACTAAACATTTTTTAAATAATACTTTTATAGAGGGTAATTTTTAACCTATACCAAAGAATACCAATCCATAGAACCCCACAAGTGAAATTTCAGTGTACCCTAAAAATTTTAGTACCTACCCTGACCAACAGATGGCGAAAGTAGTACGATGTCGCTTTGCTAATACGATTATCATCAGAAATTGATAGCAGTCGCTAACGAGCAGTCGGCCCGATTAGTTAGAGTGAGGATATACGCAAAACCTTAACTATTATACAGGGTCCGGCAAAATGAACAACCCATTTTAAATTGCTTATAAAAATTTATTAACTTTAAAAACAAAACAAAGGAACATGTATTCTTAAACAAGAAAGATGGGAGTTTATTATGCTTTGAATATGGTGTGCCGCAAATGACCGCCACCCTCTTCAATACATTCTTCTAACTGGTTCATAAATTTTCTCATTACATTTTGAAGAACTTGCCTAGAAATAGCGTGGATTTCATTGGCAATATTTGTTTTTAGCTCCCTTACATTTCTAGGTTTATTGGCAAACACTTTATGTTTTAAATAGCCCCAGAGAAAATAATCTGGTGCTGAAAGGTCGGGCGATCTTGCTGGCCAAGGAATGGTACCATTCTTAGAAATCAGTCTGTTTGGAAAGGATTGTCGCAAAATATCCATGCTTATTCTTGCCGTATGGCTTGTTGCGCCATCCTGTTGAAACCAGTAATGTCCAATTTCATTTTGAATTTGCGGTAAGAAGAATATCTGCAACATTTGAACATAGCGTGCGGCAGTAACTGTTACTGTCTGACCATTTTCCTCAAAAAATAAGGTCCGATTATCCTAGACGAGGAGATGGCGCACCATACAGTTACTTTGGGACAATGTAATGGACGCTGATGAATTTCGCGTGGATTCTCTTGAGGCCAGTAACGACAATTCTGTTTATTTACATCTCCGTTTAAATAAAAGTGGGCCTCATCGCTCATAAACATATTGTTTTCAATACCTTGATAATTGGTACGAAGAAGGCGACAGAACTCAAGTCTATTAATCTTATCCTGATGATTTATTTCTTGAACAATTGCGATCTTGTATGGGTGAAAATTCATTTTTTTAACATTCTTCGTGTACTTCGCTCAGATAAATTTAAAACAGTAGCATGTTTAACAACAGATTTTTGGGACTAGCGATAATTGCATTTCTAACTCTGTCTTCGTTCAGTGCATTGCAGGCAGATCTTGGCCGCCCACTTGACTTCTTGTCTAAAACGGATCCTCCTGTCCTCCATTTACGAATCCAAACTGTAATGGTCTTCCGCTGCGGACACTGTCGGTCATTAAATTGACGTCGAAAACACCTTTGAACGGCTATAATGGAATTATATTCAATAAATTTTTCGACACAAAAAATGCGATGTTCTGTTAACCAACGCGGCATTTTGACAACTGTCAACAATTTTAATAAACTCTCCAAAGCCTACTTTTCCAAATAAAAATATCGCCATAGTGAATACTCGATACATTTTTTTATATTAAAGAAACAAAATAGTTAATACATTTTGCCGGACCCTGTATTATCTTGCTTTCCATTATAAGAAAATATATTATTTGCCATTCTAATTCACGTTCTTTTCTTTATTCGAAATAATTAATTAACCCTTTACATAAAAATATTTTACCAATTTATCTTTTTTCCTTATAGGTAATTGTTTCTGCCATGCAATTATTTCCCCAGTTAATGCGTTAAGATAAATCACCCCGTATTAACATTTTTGTTTGTCTTACTGATCACAATGTTTTTATACTAATAGGGAGTCTTTATTTAGCCCTGTGATTACACATTATTATATTAAAAAATCTGTCTTTTTCTAGGGGCTTATTTGCCTTTGAACCTACTCCTTCCCATTCACACGCCATTTCGTCGCTGTTATTACTAAGGGGCGTATCTCGATATTTACAACTTTTCAGGAGAGCGTTTTAAATAAAACTTGAGTCATTGATTTGGCTGTACCGGTAACACTTGCATCTTTTTTAATGAATGTTTGGTGTAATATTAGGATATGCAAGTTTGTCATAACATAAATAAGGTCTTTCCTTGTCTAACAATGGGTTTAACTCATTTTCGCCAAATATCGAGATAGGCCCCTTTGTAATAACAGCGACGATTTATTCCATAACTTGTATGGTTGCTGCTCGGTCCGACCGCTGACCCCCGAGCATTACGTAACCCCTTTAAGTTATGGCCGCGCTACACGTTGCTTAACTCCGGTGATCGACTCTGCCGATTACACCGGTGCGGTATTAAGCGCGTCTAAAAAATGGTTAATAAAGCACATATTTTTAAAAATTGTAAATAGTACTATTCTAACAAAATGGACGCTAATGATTTTCGTGCAGTATTTTTATTTTCTTAAGATTAGGCAAATAAAAGTACAGTTTTTGGTTATTTAAATTTTTAGTGTCCCTTTCTTAGTTTTTGGGAAAAAATAAAAGCTCCTTAATTGCATTGAATTGCAAGCATAGATACAATTTATATTTATTTTATTTTTTTAAACAGGTTTTTATTTTCTTATTCTCAACAAAAAAAAACACAAAATTAAGAACGAATATAAAGGGTCTTTCAAAAAAGCGATATTATTTCAAATAGAAATTTATCGGTTTCTAATCCATATATTTTTGTTTTCTAGGTGTTACTATACAGGGTAATTCAAAAATAGATCACAAAATAAGGGTGGAGCTTCATATAATTTTTTTCAAAATGTCATTTGTTTTCAAGTTACAAGCCGTCAAAGTTCAATTTTTATTTTGGTTTTTCGCCATATTGCATTTATGTTTTAACCGATCCAGTTGATATTTGGCACACAAATCGAGCTTTGCAGATTCTAAAATTTTAAGACAAAACTACTTTTTTAAATACCGCCAGAGGGCACTATCCATAAAACTTAAATTTATTTACATCATAACTTTTTATTTTGACAGATATCGCAAAGCTAGGGCCGCCATTTTATAGACAATCAAAAACTTAAAAAATAAGGTACTCTTTATTAAAGTCGATAAACCTCACCGTTTAGGCACCAATAGACATCAAAATTTTCATCAATTTCATTTAAAATACCTACATACATACAGGGTGTCAAGTAACTCAACCGACAAACTTTACAGGGCGATTCTACAACAGATAATAAGAAAAAAACTCTATATTACCATATGTCCTAAACGTCTTAGTTTTTGAACTACGGTGTGTTAAATATAAAAAAAAACTTTTTTTTAAATTTTTAACACACCGTAGTTCAAAAACTAAGACGTTTAGGACATATGTTTATATGAAGTTTTGTTCTTATATTTTGTTGTAAAATCGTTTGGTTAAGTTTATCGGTTTAGTTACTGGACACCCTGTATGTATGTAGGTTAAATTGATGAAAACTTTGATGTCTATTGGTGCCTAAACGGTGAGGTTTATCGACTGCATAAAGAATACCTTATTTTTAAAGTTTTTGATTGTCTATAAAATGGCGTCCCCAGCTTTGTGATATCTGTTAAAATAAAAAGTTATGATATAAATAAATTTTAAATTTTAGGTAAAGTGCCCTCTGGCGGTATTTAAAAAATACTTTTGCCTTAAAATTTTAGAATCTGCAAAGCTCGATTTGTGTGCCAAATATCAACTGAATTGGTTCAAAAATAAATGCAATATGGCGAAAAACCAAAATAAAAATTAAATTTGACGGCTTGTAACTCGAAACGAATGACATTTTGAAAAAATGTATATGAAGCTCTACCCTATTTTGTCAAGTAGAATCACCCTGTATTTAATATAGTATGAAGTTTTATGATGCAGCGTCTAAATCCTCTCGATCGGTTGGAAGTAATAAAGAAATATTACCATAGTACCTCAGTTGTGGCCTCTCAATGTTTATTTACTCGAAAATTGGGTTGCCATCATCCACCGCACTGTGGAAAAGTTTGTAGATGAGTTTTTACGTGAAATTAACTCGGGTTCAAACTTTTTACAGTGCGGCGAATAACCTGCGCAAAGTACCGATGATGGCAACCGAATTTTCGAGTAAAAATCGTTGAGTGCCCAACTTACTTATGACTTTGGTAATATTTTTTATTACTTTCAACCGATCGAGAGGAGGCAGACACCGCTTCATATATCAATACCTTTTTATAAATTTATTTGAAATGGCAACCCAATTTTCGAGTAAAAAATCGTTGAGTGCCCAACTTACTTATCACTTTAGTAATATTTTTCATTACTTTCAACCGATCGAGAGGAGGCAGACACCGCTTCATATATCAATACCTCTCTATACATTTATTTGAAATTTCTAATACTTATACAGTATATATGTATAATGTATATTACTTATAAGTTCGCACCACATGGAAAACTATTTTATTAATAGAAACATTTTGCACCACTTAAAATAAAGACGTTTTTTGGCCTCCTTATGGTTATCGTTATAAAACATAACGATTACGGCAGCAGTTTAAGACAGAGATTTTGCAGCCTCTTTTAAGAAATTTATCTTGCGTCTGCGCTTTCAACACATAACCTTATTTTTGCCTGTGGTTCACCGATTTTAAAGTTAACGAAAAATCGGTATTTACTTTATTCTTCATAAGATATTAATTGATATTTAAATATATGTAAACACTTCTGTTGATTTCGTTTTTTAAAGTAGATGCAAACAATACAGTATAAGTAAAACACAATAAGTAAGGTTAAGTTTGGTAGTAGAATAAAAAGCAAGTGTGCCAGATTGTAACATCTTAATTAATTACTGATTTAGAATATCCGTAAAAGTGCAAGTCCGTTTGAATTTCTATTACTGCTATAAATTTTTCGCTAATTAGAGCCTTTGTATAAATGAAATTTTAATTAATATGGCAATAAAATTTTAACCTTTTAAATAATTGATATTAAAATTTCTACAACCCGGCAGCCACGCAGTTTAACAATAACGATAACGATAACGATAAGCTCTTCGGTATTCATCCGTAATTAAAGGAGTCCGGTATGGTTAATAACTATAACGGATCATGTTTGGGTTACTGCGCAGTCTCAGAATAACGTTAACCACAACGGAATTGCAAAATAAGGGGTGCAAAATGTCTCTAATAATTTTACGAAATACACGTATTTTTATAAAAAGTTCTGCATTATTCTGTTTAAGAGGAAAGAACCGTTGGTTTTGACAATATCAAAAATTTATATTGAAAAAATACTTGCAAATTTAGGAGCTTTAATGCGACTCAAAACAATCCGGATATATTGAGCACTTGCATAAAGAAATTTCTATTACTTACACCATTATGTTGAACGTAGATTTTTAAATTCTAATGAAAAATATTTAAAATTGGTTTAAAATAATTATTACATATCATTTTATGAATTTAAAACTATATTTATCTACCATATTATTATACTAAAATAATCATACTAAATAATATTATATAAATGAAATGAAAACAGTAATATTCCGAAACATAAATCTCATTACCTAGTTTAAATTGAATTTGTATTATATTTTTTGTACGTATTCTATATTGTCTTATTTATTTTATACAGGGTGTTTTAGAACTATAGGATTAAACTTCTAGGGGTAATTCAGTGCAACAGTAGAACACATTTTTTGGGTATAGGGACCCATGTTCGAAGAAGTGTCACTACGGCACTACAGCCTTAAGACGAAATGAAAATTAGGAAAGAAGATAAACTGCCTAAATACCCTGTATCTGAACAAAAAAATGCATTTTCATATCCATGTTAATATAAACTTTGTTTCAAATTTTAATAAGTAGAATCTACCAATAGTTTTTTTAACAACTTCTCTTAACACCAAGAAATCGTCTGAACTAGATGGAATACCAGCAATCGTTTATAAAAATGTGCTCCTGAACTTGCATCTATTTTAACCAGGCTCTTTCGAATTTCTTATGACACGAGTATATTTCAGACAGCTGGAGAGCTGCACGTGTCCAGCCTATTCCCAAGAAAGGATCTAAATCTCTTCCATCCAACTATAGACCCATTTCACTCCTCTCAATGCTTTGTAAAGTAATGGAGAAATTCATTAACTCGTAAATTCTTAGGTACTTAGAAAAACATAAAATTTTACATGACAGGCACTACGGATTTCGTCACAAGAGATCTACAGCAGATCTTCTTTCCTTCGTTTCACACAACTGGAACAAGTCTCTTGAGTTTCTAGGTAAGTCCTAGATCGTTGCTCTTGATGATACCTAAAGCTTTCGACCAAGTCTGGCATGACGCATTTCTTAATAAACTTCCCTCTTACGGTCTTCCAACTAAACTCTGCTCTTGGCTCTCCAGTTATCTTTCTAATCGACGTATATCAGTCAGTCAATGTTGATGGCCACTCTTCAAACTTTTACGAAATTAATGCTGGAGTGTCACAGGGTTTAGTACTAGCACCAACTTTGTTTCTTCTTCACATTAACGACCTTCTTTCTTCCACAACCAATTCCATTCATAGTTATGCTGACGATAGTACCCTTCACTCCACTTTTCAGGTTCCCAAACCAAGCTTTCAACCCGACTTGGAAAGCAAACTCAGGACGATGCAAATATCTCTTTCACAGGATCTCAATTTTATATTGGATTGGGGCGCCAAAAATCTCGTTCAATTTAATGCATTCAAAACACAATTATGTTCCTTGTCGCGAAAAAAATCATCAAACACTCATCCTGTGCTTATGAGTGACCAGGTTTTGCAGAGCGGGGACACATTTAACCTTGTGGGCGTCACATTTGAGAATAACCTTAACAACATAAACACATTGTATCTATAGCCACCGCGGCTTTAAAAAGCTTGGATTTCTTTACCGAGCCAAAAGTATTTTTCTCCTTCTAATTTATACACTTTGTATGTGTCCCAAATTCGACCCTCTCTGGAATATTGTTCTCATGTCTGGGGAATGGCGTACCCTACAACCCTCAGCATTCTTGATGCCATTCAAAGAAGGGCTGTTCGTCTTATTAATGATCCTTTACTTACTCAAAGACTTCCTTTTCTTGCCCATCGTCGAGCTGTGGGAGATCTATAGCTCTTCTATAGATACTTTTACGGCTTCTGCTCCGACGAATTATCCAGTATAGTCTCTCCTCTTGCAGTTCCCAACAGAGAAACTCGTGGTACCGCGCCTATGCATCCCTATACAGTTCAATTGGACAGGCCCCAAACTTCCCATTTCGTTCGTTCTTTTATCCCTAGAGTTTCTAGACTGTGAAACCTACTGCCAGCGGAGGTCTTTCCTTCCCCCCAAATCTTCAAGTTTTTAAGTCCCGTGTCAACAAACTCCCCTTACCCTGCTTAAGACACCCACGGTACGTTAGTATTTAGGTTTTTAGCCTTCGTGGATTGTCCAAAGATAAAAAAACAACATTTTGTAGCACCCTGTACATTAAATACTTTCAGATTGACTGCAAATGTTACCATTATTAATTAAATAACATATACTCATTTTCTATTAGGATGTTGATAATAAGAAGGTACGCATGAGCGATTTTAATATGTGTTTTAACAGATATGAAATAAAAAAAAAGAAATAAAATAATAAATGTGTATCATATTATTTAAGATTAGGATCTTGCGGCGTTCGCGGCCAGCATTTGCAACATCTTCTATATTAACATTTTTTTTGTGTTTTACAAGTTATTAAGGTATTTATTTATCATGAAACTTATTACATTTAGCTAATACACACTGTATAAGTAGTTGACTTTTAAAACAAATACCATGATTAATACACCTTCAGGTAGTACTATCGGTGTAAGAATTAATTTTCAGAAAATTGCGAAATTTAGCATACTGATACTTTATAATAAAAATATCAACCAGTATAATTTTCAAAGGTCTTTAGAGAACTAAAAAAAAGTTATAATTATTATAAAATAATTGCTTTTTACATTGATCCTTATGGGAAATCGCAGATTTTATTTTACTTCAAAAAAACTGATATTCAGATTTAAACGAAAGTTGTATCAACGAAAGAAAAAACAATTATGAACATTTTGGCTATTTAAAATCCGACCTTCAGAGCTTGTGATAGGAGTAATTAATAAATAATTGAGAAAAATATGTTATGTGACTGACATGTGGCGACGCCGCCAAAAGGTTATGTTGCGACCGAAAAAGTTTATCGAATACGGTATATGGGGACATAAAATTAATGCCAGGCCAATAACTTTTTTCGGTTACAAGATCCAATGATTGATAATAAATATCCGCAATAATTAGAAAACATGTTTTTTTCCTAGTGTGTTCACTTTCGACGATCCTAAATCGATGTATCAATATTTACGTTAGTTTGACAGGTTAGGAGACAGAATTTTCCCATGTACGTACCCTTAAATTTATGTGTACTTTACCTTGTTTTACAAATTTTTATAATATTTTTTAGTGATGTGTTTCCTTTTCAATAAAAGTGCTGATAAGAGATTTTGTTAGTAAATAAACATAACAATTTAAAACCGATAACTTGTTTAAAGATGCTTGTGCAGTAAATTTTTGCGTATGATTTCTATTGTTTTCACGCAGCGTTGCCAAATATAAATACCACGGTAGTCATATTACTTTAAGCACTCATTTGACTCTTGTAATATTGGTAGAAATACCTTAATGATTTTTATCTTTTTGAGCGGGACTATTTTTGATACAAATACGGAAAAGTTCAAAAATTATATTTTGCTTATTGGAAAAAGCATAAAAAATTTTAATTTCGGTACGCTTGTAGAATTTTTTTATATATATTAGTTGTATTAGTCCCTGGGTCAGTAATGAAATAGACTTCATGATAGAAACACTTTTAAACCTTTTAAGGTGGTTACTTTTGACAAGGCTCTTTGTTTGACCTCCGGACAGTGCGGACGTGCGTAGAGGACTACAAAGTTCTTCCCGAAGTGGCGGCTAGAGGTGTCGTACGAACGTTTTTTATCTTCGGGGATCAAGGAAATATTCACGCTAAATTGACGGCATCATTCTTCTGGATCTAAGCGCTGTGAACGAAGATTCCTATAAACTGATGGTATCCTGTTTGGTGGTGAACACGAGGTATTTCTCAAATGGCGGGAAATAGATGGGCGTGCCATGGGAACTGTCAGTAGTGAAAGTGAAGGTTATACGTAACACCAGTAGCAGATCTTGGTTTGACAGCCAACAATTTATTCATTGCATCGATTGTTGAATTATTTGTTTTCTTTTGGAATTTCTGGGAGCTACGAGCTCGATTATCCAGATTTTCTGCCGACGAAGCCCTGGAAAGCATAGTCCGGAAGGGGAGAGTGGTGGATTGGACCTGAAGGGACCAAACCCAAGAAAAAAATAGAAATAGAATAGAATACTTTTGACAAGTTTTGACGAATATTTATACCGCCATAAATGGAAGACCCAGCCTGTCAATGTCAAATGTTTCGGGTGTCGAAGTGACCGAACGCGTCATTTTTTTTGTCGAAAAAGTTGTGTTGTGTATTTTACAATCTTTTACATACAATTTTTAAACATTTTGCCAGAAATGGTAGGGGTGACAGTCATATAACCATACGGCTCAAACACTTGTTTTGGGTATCAGACTGGGTGGGTTACGTGACTGTAACCCTTACGATTTTTAGCACAATATTTAAAAATTGCAGGTAATGTACACTGTGGTAAACTCAACGACGTATGGACCCAGCGATTCATTCATAATTTTATGATAAACATTAAGCCAACAATCCTTATAGGCAAAGGGGAGTGAGACAAGCGAGAAATGAAAATGGCGGACTTACTTTTTGACCTTGGTCGACAGTATGCACCCAACGACGTTGGTCTCTATTTACCTGTGAAAAGTGAGGTGCGGAAATGAATAGTCTACCCTTCTACAAACAAAGCACTGCCTACCCATATTGTCTTTAAAAACATTTCCTAATCACCAACAAACACCAGGAAATACACAAAAAACGCATTATAAGCTTTTTGATCACTTTTGGCTTTCCAAATTGTTAAATGACAGAAACCAACAGAATTGACAAAGCAAAGGGGGCGTTACCCACAAGCATTTAGGAAAAGTTCATTCATGTTTTATTTACGATGGAGTAAAAATCCCTGGGCGGCGTTGCCGGGATTAACAAATAATCACGTATTTTCAGAATTTTTTTTTAAGATAATAACTTATAATATTTGAACATATTTTTTATTACGATATCTAAAAATGATAAAAATATATCTATTGTTCATTTAAAAAGTTATATTACAAAATTCTTTAATATAGAGGCTTATCCAACAACTACTTGTGGTTAGTAAGTTTAGAGTGGAAAAATTAAATTTGGCAATTTACTATAATGTATTGATGACAACAGCTCAAATGTAAACAAACCTGGTCCATACGTCGTTGGGTAAACTCATTGACATTGACAGGCTGGATTAAAGCGCTGCTTTGGTATATGGCTAAGGAGGAGCAAGAAGTCAACTCAGTGTGTGAGATGCCTTCAGACAAAATGGTACCAAGCTACTGGCTAAACAAAGGTTTTCAAACTTTAATACCAGACAGAAAGGACTGGGTGGCAGGGCCTCCCATTAAAGCCGACCTAATCTGGTATACAGACGGCTCCAAAACAGACCAAGGAGTTGGAGCAGGTATATATGGGGACAATCCAAGGACGAAAATAAACTTGGGTCTCGGACAACACCCTACTGTGTTCCAGGCCAAAATTGTAGCCATAGAACAATGCGCTAGGGAAATCATCAGAAGGAGCTATGAGGATAAAACCATAGTAATCTATTTGGACAGCCAGGCAGCCATCAGGGCACTCAGTTCATGCAAAATCAGCTCCAAGCTGGTGCGGGACTGCGTAATTGCCCTGGAAGAGGTGGGTGCGTCCAACAAGCTAACCATTGCCTGGGTACCAGGACACGAAGGCCACGAAGGCCACGAAGGCAATGAAGAAGCTGATAAATTGGCAAAGGAGGGGACTGGTAGGACAATGGTAGGTCCTGAGCCCTACTGTGGTATTCCATCATGCCAGGTAAGGTCATCCATTAGATCATGGATTATGAGGGAATCACAAGACTGGTGGAGGAGAACACCAGGACAGCGTCAGGCGAAAGTGTTCATCAAGGCTTACTCGCCAGAATTTACAAAAGACCTTCTGAATTATAACCGGAAGGCAGTAAGAATAATAGTGGGTCAACTGACAGGTCATTGCAGACTGAATAAACACCTGGAAACTATGGGCCTGGCAGAAGAAAACCTATGTAGGTTCTGCCAGGAGGAGGAAGAAACCGCAGAACACGTATGGTGCTACTGCGAAGCCCTTTGTCGTCTGCGGTTTGCAAGGCTGGGTGAAGAAAAACCTAAAGCGGCAAGATATACCAAGGGGCCAGTTTCAAGTTTGTGGAGTCTGATTAAACAGACCGGCTTGGATAGCGTGCTCTAACCTGTGGACGGAGGACACACAATAAACCTGAGCAGGTTGCAGTGTTAGAGGATATGCAATCCACCTCCTAATCTAATCCAATCTAATCTAATCTTGGTATATGGCTGTATGAATATTTTTGACTTGTCAAAAGGAACTCCCTAAAAAGATTTTAAACGTGTTCTTATTATAAAGCTCATTCCATAACTGGTCCAGGGACTACATGGTTTCATCGAACTGTCCAGTCTCTTGGAAATGCAGTTAGTAGGATAACTGAATGGTTGTCGGTAGAACAATATGATGGTCCTTTGGATAAGGTAATATGGCTTAATATTTGACGAGATAATTAGCTTTGTTGGTAGTGATCCTGCCTTTTGATCCTGGAATTGTGGTTTTGAATTATGTGTACATGACAGGTACCTAATGTGGATTTTTGTGATTTTATAGGTAAAACTGTTTAAAATGCTCCTTTCACCGCAGATAAGTTTTGGGCCAGTAAGTCTATTATTTGAAATAAATTAATATTAAAGTAAGGGTAGAAAAATACAAAAAATTTTAAACCTGCACAAAAAAGGTAATTGACCCATTAACGCCTTCACACCAATAAACATGGGATACAGTAATATTAAAGTCAAAAAAATGACTTAACTCTGGTGCATCTTATGGTGTATATTAAATTTTCATAAAGAAAACGAGCTAATAGTGAAAACACAAAATTATAATTATTAAAGTTCACCAATTTGCTGTTTCCCAAGCTCCATTATTACCTATTATACCGTATCGAAATGGCCAATCATGAATCTCCTATATAATTTACAATTTGTTATTAATAATAACTTACTAATATTGAACTATATACATATAATATATGTATAATATTGCAACAGCAGTAAATTAACTATGTTATTAGAATTTAATTATTTAAAAGATATAACCAAAGTAATTGACCAAATCAGACCCACATATATTATTTTAATTTCCATTACCAATAAGTAATTTCTACCTTTCTGTTTTATAAATAAATATGTTTAAAAATAAAATAGACTGGCCCAAAAAAACGACAATTTTTTTTTAAATATTGAAAATTTTATTTAAAATTATCTTTGGATTCAACTTTATCGTCAAATATATTTGAAGAAGTGAATTTATTAAAAAATGTTGGAAATTCAATTTGACATTTTCTCCTTACTACAGAGATATAAATTTTAGTCGTACAAAAATGATTGTTTACACCTCTGGCGCAAACCACTTTTACGCCCACAGCTGATTGCCGCGGGCGTAAAAGTGCTATTTTACGCCCTTGGTACAAAAATAACTACTTAACCCAATTCCAAACTCCTTAATAAATGGTTTTACTTAACTATTATTTTATTTTAGCTTAGTAGAGCATTTTAATTTTCTTATATCAAAGTAAGATTAAAATAAATACATTTTTTGTTACATTTTACATTTATACCGTTTTGTTTTCCTTTAAAATACTTTGTAATTAAAAAGTATTGTCCACATAAAAATAATTAAAATAATTACTGAAGAGAACATTTCTAAGAAAATATTGCCCCAAGGGAAAAGAAAGAGGCAGGATATTTTAAATTTAATTTCCGTTTAAGTTTGTACTTAAGAGTTTTGTACTAGTAAATTGCTTTAAAAGAAAAAAAACGTTTTAAAAATTTAGTTAGAATACACTATAAAAAAATATACAGTGTCCGTCAGATATATGGACGCAAATGGATTTTTTTATTACACAATTCTTGAGTTTCTAGGTGAGTCCCAGATCGTAACTCTTGATATATCTAAAGCTTTCGACCAAGTCTGGCATGACGCACTTCCTAATAAACTTCCCTCCTACGGTCTTCCAACTAAACTCTGCTCTTGGCTCTCCAGTTATCTTTCTAATTGACGTATATCAGTCATTGTTGATGGCCACTCTTCAAGCTTTCACGAAATTAATGCTGGAGTGCCTCAGGGTTCAGTACTAGCACCAACTTTGTTTCTTTTTCACATCAACGATCTTCTTTCTTCCACAACCAATCCCATTCATAGTTATGCTGACGATAGTACCCCTCACTCCACTTTTCAGGTTCCCAAACCAATCTCTCAATCCGACTTGGAACGCAAACGCAGGGCGATGCAGATATCTCTTTCACAGGATCAGCAATTTGATATTGGATTGGGGCGCCAAAAATCTCGTTCAATTTATTGCATCCAAAACACAATCGTGTTCCTTGTCGCGAAAAATTATCAAACACTCATCCTTTGCTTATGAGTGGCCAGGTTTTGCAGAGCGAGGACACATTTAACCTTGTGGGCGTCACATTTAAGAATACCCTTAACTGGCATAAACGCATTGTATCTATAGCCACCGCGGCTTCAAAAAGCTTGGATTTCTTTTCGAACCAAAAGTATTTTTCTCCTTCTAATTTATACACTTTGAATGTGTCCCAAATTCGGCCCTCTCTGGAATATTGTTCTCATGTCTGGGGAATGGCATCCCCTACAACCCTCAGCATTCTTGATGCCATTCAAAAAAGGGCTGTTCGTCTTATTAATGATCCTTTACTTACTCAAAGACTTCCTTCTTTGCCTATCGTCGAGCTGTGGGAGATCTATCGCTGTTCTATAGATACTTTTACGGCTTCTGCTCTGACGAATTATCCAGTATAGTCCCTCCTCTTGCCGCTCCCAACAGAGAAACTCGTGGTGCCGCGCGTATGCATCCCTATACGGTGCAATTGGACAGGCCCCGAACTTCCCATTTCGTTCGTTCTTTTATCCCTAGAGTTTCTAGACTGTGGAACCTACTACCAGCGGAGGTCTTTCCTTCCCCCCAAATCTTCAAGTTTTTAAGTCCCGTGTTAACAAACTTCCTCTTACCCTGCTTAAGACACCCACGGTACGTTAGTATTTAGGCTTTCAGCCTTCGTGGATTGTCCAAAGATAAAAAAATATATTCTTAATAAAAGTAACTGCTTCTTTTTAAACTCAAAATACAACTGCCAAAATTAAAATATCTTCATTTGTATACCGGAGAGATACAAAAATATTAAATAGGTTCAGTAAGTAAAGTACCATTATTTCTCATAATACATCCAAATATTATTTGGAAAAAGTATCTTAAATTAAATGTAAATGTCAAATATAAAGTCACAGCCACCTATCTCAAAAATCATTTTTTCTTAATTTTTGCTAATATTTTTGCGCTACCATGTATTCGAATGAAAATGATGATTTTTCAATCGTTAACATGAAGTTAAAGTACTCCATTTTAGTACACAACATAAAGTGTTGAAAAAAACACCTTAAAGCTTTTTTGCACAATGAATTATTGTTTTATTTCAATGCATACTACAATAAACTTAAATATCAATTTATGCAATGTAACTGTAAACGCGTCATCAACTGAACCCTTAGACTATTCACAACAGACCAAACATTACTTGTTTTTCAATGCTAAAATTTGTTTTGTTGCCATGATTAAAATACTAAACATGAAAACACAAACGTGTGTGACAAAGAAAACAAATCAAAATAATTTGACTTTGTTTACAAATACCTCTGTCTGGGCAACACTGTAAATAATATAATGGCGAAGTGCATTTCAATTGCCAGAGGTGTGCCATTCTAAGGCAATAATAAAATAAGCAAAAATAACACCAAATAAGAATGTTTTAGATAAACTTGTAAAACTTTTCTAAATAAGATTTGGATATGTATAATTTTATGTTTTATAACGTGGATATAAAAAGTGTGCGTGTGTATGTATGTAAATCAGGAATTAAAAAGATAAAATGAGGATTTTTTAAATAACCACTTATGTATTACATTTGCTTAAAGGCAGTTTTACAAATAATATTACATCATTTAATTTAAGATTTATTCTCATAAAGAAAATTTGGTAATTTTCTAGAAATCTGCGGCAACTCCGATTTTGACGAAATTTGGCACACGGGGTTTTGAGACGCTGATCACGAATCTGGAGGATTTTTTGGCGAAAACGTTTCGTTCTTGAGATATTCATCATCAGACTTGAATTTTAAACTAATCCTATTTTTAGAATATCCCCCTTCTTTTTGCACACAATTCTTGATTTAAAGTTTAAAGTGAAAATCAAATATTGTGTGACACTTTAGCTCAAGAATTGTGTGCAAAAAGAAGGGGGCATATAGTGAAAATAAGCTTAGTTCAAATTTAAACTTTGATGATGAATATCTCGAGAACGAAATATTTTCGCCAAAAAATCTTTAGATTCGTGATCAGCGCCCCAAAAACCCCTGTATACCAAATTTCGTTAAAATCGGAGTTGCCGCAGGTTTCTAGAAAATTACCATGTTTTTCTCATGGGATTGCTGCACTCGCCTAACGGCTCGTGCTGTCAAACTTCTCATTCGTTAAAAAAGTATCACTTTATGCACTTGTTACATAAATTACTATTTTTTAATATTAAAAAAAATGCAGATTTAGTAAAGTCCATTCAAAGATACACTGTATATGAAGAATAAAAATATATTTTAAAAAGTAAATAGAATTGCATACTTTAGGTTATTTGCTTTAAACGTTTTAAGAGCTCCACCAAAACTTGATTTTCAAGAAAAACTTTAGAAATCAAGCGTGTAAGATCCTTTTACATGGTTTGTCGACGTGGAAAGTTTTAAAAGTAGATTATGTCGGGGTGAGATCAAAATGCAAAGAGGTCTTTTTAAATTCATGAAGTTGAAAATTTTGTTGTACCAAGTAAAAGTTAGATGTGTAGCGTTCCAGAAAATTGTATTTGGAATTCCAGAAAAGTATTATTGTTAAACTTTTTATTAAAACTTAGTTACAAAATTAAATTATTTGTAAAGTAATTTTCATTAAATATTCTTAAGATTTTTTTAGTAATTTGAAGTTTATAAGTTAAATATTGTTTGGGTAAGTTAATAAAGATTTGATTTTTAAACTTTGTAACACTTTCGTCATCTGGATCAAAAGACGCACCTAAAAAACTTTTAATTTTTGCCTTAAAATTAACATTATTAAGTAAAATATTTGTGACAATTCAAAATTTAAAAAAAAGAAAAAAATTAATTTAAAACAAATATAGGTGTTTTTCCATAATTAATATTTTTTAGGATCGTTAAAAATTGCTGTTTTTTAAAATCGTTAATATGAAGATAAAGTATTACATTTTAGTACCTTATACAGGGTATTTTCTAACGTTGTTTTTTATGAATAAAAACAAATTAACACGTTATGTAGGATTTATTTTTTAATAAAATATTATATACAATAATATATATAAATACGTAAAATATATTTAATGAATATCTTGCTGGAGGTAAAAACACAATGAACCAATAGAGGATTTCTGTGTGCGTGACTCCATATTTAAAAATTTCCTTGAACTGTAAGACAGACAAATGACCAGTTTAAAAAGTATTAATAGTGATAAAAATTATACTAAAGCGAAAAAATAAAAAGGCCTAAACACTAAATAACTGACTCAGTTGAGGTACAAACCAAGATTAAAGTGTGTCTACTTAAGTTCGTACCATAAGGCAAACTATTATTAATTTTACGAAAAAATTCAACCATCCCATATTAATTGTTTTCGGTGGTAGGTATATGAAATATCTTAAAAATTATGAATTTTTAAGTACAGAGGAAAGTACACTTATTTTTGTCAATATCGAAAATTTGTGGAAAAAAGATGTTTAGGATTAAGAATTTTTTTCTGCAATACCGAGCATTTCTGACCTTCTTTTACAAAAGTATTTTATTTCAAAATAAGTAAGTATCCAGTATTAAGGAAACTTAAATTTTCATTGTTAATTAAAACCTACAATCTTATCTTCTTCCTCATACCTAAAAAACAAGTATGTAGATATGTATATGCTTCTTTACTTTTACAAATTTATGTAAAAATACATATGTTTTTTTTTCTTGCTTTCCGAGAATGCAGGTATAATGTAAATA